>JAJOZX010002683.1:472500-620908 GCA_023014485.1 Bathynomus jamesi | reverse complement strand
TCCACTTTCCTCGACATGCAGCGTGAAGATCCAAATTCCTGCAGCATGGGCCCTGTTGACATGAAGCTTCACTATAAAGAGATTAGGAAAAGGAAGAGGCTGGACAAGATTAAGGAACAACAGGAGAAGGCCAGGAAGGAACAAGGAGCTGCAGAAGATACGGGGGCTTTAGTGATTTCAACTTCGTCAGAGACTGACTCAGATGTCGTTGATCCAACCGTGGAAGTTTTTCCATCCTCCTCCAAGGGAAATACAAAGAAGCGACGCAGGAATCTGATCTCACAGGATGTGACGACTACCTACGATCGGCTGAATATTTCGTACCGCGATTCAGGTATGTCGTACGCTGCAGCGGCTAAATCACTAGGTTTTGACTTGGATGAACTGTCCATTTCTGCCAGTACCATGTACCGCACACGCAAGGCTCTCAGGAAGGTGGCTGCTGAAAGTTATCAATCCGACGAAGTTTGTCCTGGTCAGCCTCTTGTCTTGCATTGGGACGGTAAGCTCCTACCTGACAATGAGCAATGGAAGGAGAGCGTTGACCGGATCGCCGTCCTCGTCTCTGGCGACGGCAAGGAGAAGTTGCTCGGCGTTCCTAAGGTGACGTCCGGAACCGGCGAGAAGATAGCGCGAGTTTGCTTGGATTTGGTCAAGGAACACAGGATGGAAGAGCGCGTGCGGGGACTGTCTTTCGACACGACAGCGTCGAACACCGGGATTCATATCGGGGCCTGCGTCCTGATTGAGAAAGGTCTTGGCAGAGAACTCATGTACAGTACTTCCCCTGTCGGCATCACATCTATGAAGTCATCCTCAGCTCCGTCTTCAAGCGTGCATACGGCCCTTCAAGTGGCCCCGATATACCCAAGAGGTTTCAGGCACAATGGAAGTTCATCGACCGGTTGGACGTGCGGCCGTACGATTTTGCTCAAGTCAATGACTCTATGAGGGAACTGAGGGAGAAGTCAGTCCTGCTGGTGAGAGGGATGGTGAGCACGTCGCATCAGCGCGATGACTACAAGGAACTGCTACAGTTGGTTCTCATCTTCCTGGGAGAAGCAAAAGTGGTGGATTTCCCTCTCAGAGCCCCTGGCGCTTACCATCACGCTCGATGGATGACGATAGCCATCTACTCCTTGAAAGTAATTCTACTGAAGAAGCAGTTCAAGATGTCGAGTCACGAGTTGGAAGCTCTGACAGCCGTAGGTCTCTTCGTGTCCCTCGTCTACATCCGAGGTTGGACTCGTGCTGCAACCTCAAGCAAGGCTGCCGCAGTTGATCTGGAATTTCTGCGTGACGCGGAAGCCTTTGCCATGTCGGGATATTCGTGTGTTAACGCTGCGCAAGAAGCCATGTCTCGACACCTATGGTACATCTCTGAGACTCTTATTGCCATGGCGTTCTTCGACGCAGATGTGGCAGATGAAGAAAAGGTTCAGATGGTCGTCAGTTTGGGTAAGCCCGCATCGAAAAAGGAACTCAAGCGACCCCAAGGGAAGAACGTCAGGAATCTTGCCTCGAACACCTGGCGGAGTTCGTGACAGGAAAGACGATGGCTTTCTTCCATGCATTCGACTTGGACACAGAATTCTTGAAAAAGCCAGTTGCCGAGTGGACTGAAGTAGAGGGCTTCAAGCAAGCAGCGGCAACTGTTAACAAAATCTCTGTCGTCAACGATCGGGCCGAAAGAGCCATCGCGCTCACCAAAGAGTTCAACTGTTCTCTGACGAAGAACGAAGAGCAGAAGCAGTATTTGCTCAAAACTGTGATGCAGCATAGGGCGAAATACCCGAATAAAACCAAGAAGGATTTCATGGACAAATGATTCGCAAGAAGTGGTTATGTTTTTTGTATCTTTGTGAAAATGTGTAGTGAAATGGTACTCGTTTGTTGAATAAAAATTCATTGACAGATTTTTGTTTAATTTTTTCCGTTTATGATCTGCCAGAGCATCAAACTGGGGACCCGTAAACTTTAAACTATTGAATTAATACTTCGGTTTATCAGTCTCCTCAGCAAATGGAACAAGGGGATCCATGTGGATTAAAATTTTTCCAAACTTTTAATTTATGAAACACCCTAATATATATATATATATATATATATATATATATATATATATATATACACACACACACATATAGATATATTATATATATATATATATATATATATATATATATATATATATATATATATATATGTACAGGGGTTAGACAAAATAATATGAACACCCGCCGATTTCACCAGTTATCTTTACGGACTGCTCAGACACAAAGTAAACGGTCAAATGACTGGCAAACCTATTTAAATGCGTAACAGAGAGTGTATACGTCATGTTATAACCCTCACGTTGTTTTTACAGATCTGAGTGAATTATGAATTAGCAGTTATGAAAGACCTGTCAGACTTCCAAAGAGGGCAAATTGTCGGAGCGCGGATGGCTGGTGCATCGGATGTTCAATGTATCCAGAGGAACTGTCTCTATGGTCATGTCTGCATACCAAAACCATGGAAAGACAAGCACCGACAAATCCAATAGTGGACGCAAGAAGAAGCTGTGTGATCGAGACCGCCGGGTGCTAAAGCGCATTGTGACAAAGAACCATAAGACCACAGCTCCAAAAGTGACTGCAGAGCTTAACCAGCATCTTGCAAGCCCGGTATCGACCAGAACTGTATGTCGCGAGCTCCATGGAGCTGGATACCATGGGAGGGCTGCAATTGCCAAACCCTTCCTTTCGCACATCAACATTGAGCGGCGCAGAAAATGGTGTAATGACCATAAGAATTGGTCAATGGACCGGTGGAAGAATGTAGTCTACTCCGACGAATCCTCCTTTACGCTATTTCCATGTTCCGGTCGAGTTTACGTCTGGAGACAGCCTAAAGATGCTTATGACCCCGACTGCCTGACTCCAACCGTTAAGCATGGAGGCGGATCTGTGATGGTTTGGGCAGTAATATCGTGGAATACTCTTGGCCCAGCTGTAGTACTGCATGGTAGGGTTAACGCCCAGGTCTATCTGTCAATATTTGCTGACCAGGTCCATCCCATGGTCCAAACGCTGTTTCCCAATGGCGGCGCCGTCTTCCAGGATGATAATGCACCAATCCACACCGCTGGGGTCGTTAAAAACTGGTTTGAAGAGCATGTTAGTGAAGTAGAACGCTTGGATTGGCCTCCACAATCCCCGGATCTTAACATTATCGAGCATCTGTGGTGTCAGTTGGAGCAGCAGGTCAGAAGCCGATTCCCACCGCCGGCGTCTTTGGAGGAACTGGAGCAGGGTTTGCTCGAAGAATGGCTCAGGATTCCTCTAGCCACTGTCCAAAAGCTGTATGAATCAATTCCCCGACGCATTGCAGCTGTTATTGCCGCTAAAGGAGGACCAACTCCATATTAAGAATAAAAACCGCCATTTATCAAGGTGTTTATATTATTTCCAACCCCTGTGTATATATATATATATATATATATATATATATATATATATATATATATATATATATATATATATATATATGAACATTATTCCGCGATAGTGACACGTGAAAAATACACTGGTCAACAAAGATTTTTCATCAGAGTAAAATCTGTGGTGGCTGGATAGCTGTTTTCACGCTGATTCCAAAACTGCATTCAGATTTTTTCTAGCACGTATAGTTTTCAAGATGAAGGCATATATATATAACTACAAGATTTAACCATTTTAAATAGGCAAAATACTAATATTTCAACATTTGATTGTTTTATTTTATTGTGTTTTTAGTTTATTCATCTTATTTATTTCAATTATCTTAATTATACATCTTATGTATTTCAGGTGTGAGCTTTTACGTCTAGCAGCATTGTGATTCAGGCAACAACGCCGTGCTTTGTGTCAAAAGATCAGTCCAGTCCAAGAACTTGTTGTGTCAAGTTGGTGTACATTTTTTTTGAATTTATAGTTTGCTCAGGTCAGTCAACATGCCTCGACAATGTAAGAATGACCCCGACAAGTTCTGTTTCGTATGCGGCCAGTTGACAACTAAAACACAGCGACGAAGTATTACAACCGACATTAAGAAAATATACAAGCTATACTTTGGTTGCCATCTAGGTGACCAAGATAAACCATGGGCGCCACATCAAATCTGTTCTGGCTGTTCAAATGGATTACGTGATTGGCTTAACAAAAAGAAAGCTTCAATGCATTTGCCATACCCATGATATGGAGGGAGCCGAGAGATCATCATGAAGACTGTTATTTTGTAGTGTGAACTTAATGGGGTTTTCTGCCAAGAACAAACACCAGATTGTATATCCAAACTTGGATTCAGCACGTAGACAGTAAAACATGATGAAACATTGCCCATTCCAATTCCCCAAGTGATAGGCTAGATTCTATCATAGATGACATGGAAAGTGATGAAGGTGCAACTGGCGTTTCCGGACCATCTACAGAACCAGAGTACACTTTTGAAGGTAGACATTTAGAGCCTAAAAAGTTAACCCAAGGACAGTTGAATGATCTTGTTAGAGACTTATCGCTGTCTAAAGAGAAATCAGAGCTTCTCGCCTCAAGACTAAAGGAGAACAATTTACTTGAGAACAATGTTCGTATTAGTTACTACCGAAAGCGGAATTTTGAATTAACAGCATTCTTTTCAGTAGACGGTCCTCTCTGTTATTGCCATGACATCAATGGACTATTTACAGCCATATCTCAGACGTATGTGGCATCTGAGTGGCGCCTCTTTATTGATTCGTCGCAGAGAAGCCTGAAAGCAGTTCTTTTGCATAATGGTAATATAATGCCATCCATCCCCATTGCCCATTCCGTCCATCTAAAGAGACATATGACAATATGGATATACTACTTAAGGCAATCAAATACGACAGTCATCAATGGAATGTTTGTGGAGATCTAAAAGTTATAGGAATGCTTATGGGTATGCAGTCAGGATTCACAAAATTTTGTTGTTTCCTTTGCCTGTGGGACAGTCGCGCCACTATAGAACATTACACCAAAAGTGACTGGCCACTTAGGTATACATATGTCCCAGGGATAAGCAATGTCCAGTCTGTCCCTTTAGTGGATCCCCAAAAGATCTATCTGCCACCTCTTCACATTAAACTTGGTTTAATGAAGAATTTTGTTAAAGCAATGGGTAAAGTCAATTCTGAAGGGTTCCAATACCTTTCAAGGAAATTTCCGAAGGTTACTGCAGCAAAATTGAAGGAAGGAATTTTTGTTGGGCCACAAATAAGGGAGGTTTTGAATGACACTGAATTTGAAAAAGTCCTAAGTCCGCTGGAATTGAAGGCTTGGCTGGCGTTCAAATGGATATGTGAAAACTTTCTTGGAAGCAACAAGTCACCTTAGCCCTGTTCAAAAATCAACTTTTTCTTATTTTCATAGGTTTCTGTACTTTTTCCCATGCTTTTTGACCTGAAAAGGCCGAAAATCACAACCATTTTGACCTAGGTTGTTGGGAAGCATTGCCGCATGGAGCTTTAAGTTTTCTGCCTTGAAATCGGCCAAAAGCACCAGTTCCGGGGTCCCTTGAATCATGTTTTGCACTATAACTTTTTATCTAAACAAGATAGAGCAACAAAATAGGCACCAAATTAAAGTGTTTTTAATCCTCTTTCTAACTTATACAATTATGATAGTCTTGGAACAAGAAATGGCACATTGGTACATACAAAGATTTCAGAAATATCACAAAATTCGTTTTCTCACACTCAAGGCAGACAAGGCGCCTTATTCATGACACAAATTTGAGATTAACATTTTGTCACAAGTCTAATCGATCAAGAAGTGAAAGCATTACATGATGATTAATTTCATAATGACATTTACACAGTCAGTTGTTGAGAGTTTGTTTCTTGAAGCTGTCAAAGCGGCGTCTGTTGAACTCCACAGCTTGAAGGAGATAGTCCCTTTGCTTGGCATCTGTTATGACATTTGCAAAGTCGCTCATCATCTTGACACCACGTTCAGCAATGTCATTCACCGCTTTCAGATTCTTAACATAGTCCAACGCTTTTCTGTAGTCCTCATTCTGTGGCCAAGACGTGACAGGTTCCAGAAGCCACTCGGATCCAATGTTCAGTGTGTCCAGCAGGAAATGTGATTCTGGGCCAATGAGATCAACCAGGGTGGTCTTAGCTGTGACTCTCTGGAATAGAGGCTTTCCTGTTCTGAAGCTGTCTGGCTTCTCAGTGGCATGTAACTGGGCAGCAATGTCGTGCTTCAATGTGTCACTCAATCTACTGCTGAACAGGGCAAATGGCACGACTTCCTGCGTCAGGTACCATTTGTGGTTTTCCATCTTATTAAGTACTGCATCAGCAAGCTCTGGGTCAGTTTTCTTGTACTTCAACATGTCCTGGATTAGACTTAGATCATTCACGGGAGCATCTGCAGCAGACATTGACATCATCCATACAGGAGTGTAGAACAGCGCAAGGAAGGTGTTGAGTCTTTCCAGCTTTGATACAGTGTCTTCGTCGTACTCAAGTTGATCTGCAAACATCAGCATTTTCATGGAGTACAGGTTTCTGGCCATCCATCTGGCCTGATGAATGGCGCCTGGTCGACTCCAGTGAATACCTCGAGGAGGCGTTCCTCCAAGAACAATGACTGTCAGTTCAGCCATTTCCCTGTAGTCGGCTCTTGGAAGCCTTTCTGCTGTTAGAATGTCTTGGAGTATTTCTTCACTGTTCTTCTTCTTTTCCTTCAGCCATTTGCTGTTGATAGCCAGCATCTTTGGGTTTTCCTTGGACAAGTCCGTCCAAACATCCTTCAGATGCTCAAACCAGGGATTATCTGGCCCCTTCACCTTCCCAAACAGCTTCTCCCAAACTGCTCCTACTAGGATTTCCAGGATGTGATGTCGACAGGCCAGATAAAACACCTTTTTGTTCAGCATTTTCTCTAGCAGTTTGGCAGCTCCTCTGTGAACTCCACTGTTACTGGATGTAGTGTCAAAAACAAGGGCAGTAACATTATCCGTAAGTTCCCATGTCTCCAGTAAATCCATTGAAGCCTCAGCCTGAGCTGTGCCAGAAGAATTGTCGATGACAGGTACTCCCAATAACTTTCCTTCAGTGTATGAAGGTGGACCAGACACTAGCACAGCTAAAGTCTCTGAGGTACTTCCAGGTTCACTGCCCAAGACATCTTTGAGCAACTTTCCATCCCAGTGTAAGGCAGCGTACTGTGGGGGGTTTTCACAAAACTTGGACATGTGACTCTGGCTGATATTATACCTGGACAGCATTCTGTTGCGACGTGTTGTTGAGGTTGAGATGACGAAGTTATCCAGATCAGCCCCTCCAGCTTTCAAGGTGGCAGAAACCATGGCAGTAACTTGATTGTCTGATAAACCAAGACGATCAGCTGTATTGCAGATGACATCACATTCCATGACCTTCCTTGGAAACGTCAAAGTCACACTAGTCACAGTGTCTTGATGGTGAGAACATCCAGGACGAGGCTGATGGTAATCCATGTCCTCTGTGTTAGCGTCGTTGTCAGTTGAGTCACCCCAGGTAATGTCATCCACATGAACAACTGCCTCTTGTTCTGCTGCAGCTGTAAAATAGTACAACATGTTAAGACAGTAATTGTTAAGTACATGCTAAATATCGCAATGGAGTAAAACTTAAAACTTTTTGACGTTCAAAGTAATTAGTTTTACCTTGTTCTTGTCTATGCTGCAGTCTTTCATTCCTCGCTGCTTGCTGCAGGGATCTTGTCTCAAAAATCTTGTCATGACCAGACATATGACCTTTCCTCTCAGTCTTTTGGTCTTCGTAGAACCTGATATCCTCATCTTTCTTCTCTCTGGATAACAGTCTGTTGTTCTGTATTTCCTGGATTGCATCTGGAGCTCCTATATCGAACAGGCTGTCTAATTCCAGCACAAATGCTCCTCTTTTTCCTCCAGGGTTACTTGCTCTTCCTTTGCTTTTCACCAGAGCACGATGTTTCTCATGTAGTTTCATGAAGAGCTTCATTGCGTTGTACTTGGTCATTGTCTTGATCCTAGCCATCTGCCAGAATGGGATGATAGATTCAACTGTTTCATATGCAAGGTCTTGAACCATGGGCCTCCCTGCATTTTCCGGTAAATTCTGAAGATTAAGGAAATACTGGAACGCCTGTCTGTTGGTGGGAAGCTGGGAACCACTGATAAAAGCTGAAGGGTATCCAACCAGGAAAGTTTCAGTGAGAGATCTGGTAGATGGCCCAGTTGACACCTGCCTGTGGACAGTACGTGGAGGTTCTGAGATATCAACTGTGCGCCCACGGAGCTCCCTCAGCTCCTTGCTTAATGCCATTGTGAAGTTGTAACTTGTAGATGGTTTTCTAGATTCTGATTGAGTTTCTGTTGTTTCCTGAAAAATGATAGATAATTATTATTATTATTATTATTATTATTATTATTATTATTATTATTATTATTATTATTATTATTATTATTATTATTTATTAATTTTATGCTCTTTCATTTGATACCTAATTTGTTGCTCTATCTTGTTTAGATCAAAAGTTAAAGTGCAAAACATAATTCAAGGGACCCCGGAATTGGCGCTTTGGCCGATTTCAAGGCAGAAAATTTAAAGCTCCATGCGGCAATGCTTCCCAACATCCTAGGTCAAAATAGTTGTGATTTTCGGCTTTTTCAGGTCAAACAACATGGGAAAATGTACAGAAACCTATAAAAATAAGAAAAAGTTGATTTTTGAACAGGCCTAGACTGGTCCGCCTTCAAAAATTTAAGCATTGCCAAACGTAATTTTATAACCGTTATTCCCCAACCGTGGATCCAACCTTTGTTGGATGAAATTTACAACGAGTTGCGTAGGAGAACTTCACTTCGTAACATTTTGGATCGAAAAATTGAAAGTCTTATTCGAAATAGTCAGTGGAGTAAAAAAGCAAGCTCAAAGTGTGTTTTGAACCTTTCTTCGAAAAACATTAGTGACGATGCAAAAAGTGCCCTTCGATATGGTATGTCCTTTTTTATTGTTAAAAAACCTTCAGCTTTACAAATTTGTTACAGTCTCGCTCGTTTTGAAAAACAGTGTAATCTCCCTCAGTATTTGTTTAGCATAGTTAAAGGCCTTGTTTATAGTGCGGCGAATAGTAGTTACGAAGATGAATTTCCTAAACGTTTTCGCAATAGCCTCTCACAATTAAAAAAAGATGGGGAGCTCCATATTAGTAAAGCAGACAAGGCTAACACCATAGTTATTATGGACAAAGTGGACTACATGAGAAAGATGAACGAGCTTCTCCAGGACCCCGCCACATACAGCAAACTTAGGAAGAACCCTCAGGATGACGTCATCAAATCATTTAATAGTGGCTTGAAACGCATTCTCAAAGATCATAAGGACTTAATTCCGCTTTTCATGTCCACTTCACCTTCTCTGCCCTACCTTTACGGTCTTATTAAAACCCACAAACCTGGCAACCCTATGCGCCCTATTATTAGCTCGGTGGGCTCTATTACTTATAAATTCTCCAAATGGCTTGTCAAACTCTTGTCCCCCATTCTCGGAACTATCTCTGATTCACATGTAAAAAAATTCCATGGATCTTACTGAAAAATTGAATAATGCACGTCCTGAAACTAACGATAGATTGATCAGTTTTGACGTTTCTTCATTGTTTACAAAAGTGCCGATTGACGATATGCTTGACTTTCTCTCCCAAGAATTACATAAGTATGACCTGCCACTACCTTCACACATTGTTTTGGGACTTATTAAGCTTTGCATCAAAGACTGTAAATTCACTTTCAATAACGAGTATTATCAACAAGTTTTTGGGATGGCCATGGGCAACCCCTTGTCGCCCCTCCTCTCCAATATTTATATGGAGTTTTTCGAAATTACTTACATTCCGAGAATCCTGGGGGTTGGCATCCCTTGGTTGCGGTACGTCGACGATATTTTGTGTATCTGGCCCATGAATCGTGACCTGGATAACTTCCTCCTTCAGTTAAATGATCAAGTCCCCTCCATTAAGTTTACTTTAGAAGTGGAACAAGAAAACTCAATCCCGTTTTTGGATGTGCGTGTACATAGGGAAAGCCCAGGTTTTAAGTTTAGTATCTATCGGAAAAAAAAAAAAAACAATTTGTCCTACGTACACTTTTAATCGAGACATGACACCCCCACTAAGAAGGCCATTTTTCTTCAATGTTTCTCCGCGGAATTAGGATCGCCAGTCCGGAATACATCAATGCCGAATTAGAAAAAATCAACGGTATTGGAATTGATCTGTGTTATCCATCTGCGTTTATGGAATCTTGTCTCAACAAGGCAAAACGAACTTTCTACCGTGTGAATAATAATACTCGTACTTTGTCAAAAAATATTTTAGTACTTCCATTTTTCCAGGGCTTTTTAGGCATTGCTAATGTACTTAAACTTTTGGATATTAATGTAGTATTTTCATATAACAATATTGTGAAAAATATCATAGTAAAAAATAGCCCTACCAATAATTCAGGCATTATCTATAAAATTGGTTGTAAACAATGTGATTCCTTTCACATAGGTCAGATGGGAAAGGATTTGCACAAACGTATAAAACAGCATCAATATTCCGTTAGAACAGGACAGTCGTCCAGTGCCCTTTTTGTCAATTTGTCATAGTTATCCCACTGTATTGATTGGAATAATGCTTCAGTTTTATTTCACTCTAGCAACATTGTTAATAGATATATTCTTGAGTCTGCCATTATCCAACTAACAAATAACTTCAACATAAGTAAAGGTCTTTTTTAACTCGATCCTGTTGTTTTGAATTCCTTCAGAACAGATTTAGATAAGAAGGGTAGAACGCTAAATCTTTGGTAAACTTGTATGCTACTCTAATAACTTTTATTTTTCAATTTATTTTTATATACATCGAACCTTAAACGGGCAAAGTGCTAAAACCCGGGCAGATTTCCAGTATAAATTTGTATTTTTTTTTTATAACATTGGTTTGAAACAACTCATTTGATCTTGTGCTAAAAATCGATAGTTTTTCTTTACAAATTTTTATGCTCCTCCCACAATCCTTTAATTTTTAATTTTAATTTTTCCGTTTATTGTATATATATATATATATATATATATATATATATATATATATATATATATATGGGGAGTAAAAAAGTACGCGGAAAAAACAGAATCCTTTATTAAGCGAAAACATATGAACGTAAAGCAATTTTTTCAACATAGTTCCCCTCTAAGTTCATGCACTTTTGAAGGCGGTGTTTCCATCCATTTAACCCCTCCCTGAAGAACCCTTCACCTCTCGTTTTGAACCAATCTGAAACGGCTATTTTTGCTTCGTCCATACTTCTAAATCGGGCTCCTTTGAGATGGTTTTTCAGTTTTGGGAACAAAAAGAAGTCAGATGGGGCGAGATCAGGGCTGTAGGGTGGATGTGGTAAGATTTCCCATCGAAATTCTCGTAGGACAGCCCTGACAACCTTCGAAGAATGCGCTGGAGCGTTGTCGTGATGAAAAAGGACCCCTCGGTGCAACTTTCCAGGTCGTTTTTCACCAATGCTTCTTTCAATTTTGTTAAAACTCCTACGTAGTATGCTCCCGTGATAGTCCTTTGTCCTTCAAGATAGTCTACCAAAATCACCCCTTTCGAGTCCCAAAAAACTGTGGCCATCACCTTTTGCGCCGACCTCTCCGATTTGAATTTGACTGGTCCAGAAGATCCGCGGGGAAGCCACTGCTTGGACTGTACCTTACTTTCAGGATCGTATTGGTAGATCCACGTCTCATCGCCGGTTATGAGTCGATCGATAAATTCGTCTTCGTTAGCTTCGATCTTGTTTAAAGAAGCCATCGAAAGATCAGCTCTTTGAACCAGCTGGTCTGGGCGCAACGCTTTTGGGACCCATCGCGCCGAAAGCTTGCTGAGGCCGAAATGTTCGCTTAAAATCGAAGATGCCGAGCCATGTGAGATGCCCATTGCAGTAGCTACCTGATCAGTTGTAACTCTACGGTCTTCTTCCACGAATTTCTGCACTTTGGCTACCATTTCTTCATTTGTCGAGGTTGACGGTCTTCCCTCCCTTGGATCATCTTGCAGGTCTTCTCTACCATTTCGAAAACGGTTAATCCATTTATAAACTGCTGTTTTCTTTGGGGCAGCATCTCCGTAAACCCTTTGCAAAGCTTCACTGATTTGCGAAGCTGTCCACTCGAGTTTAAACAAGAATTTGATGATGGCCCTCAACTCAAAATCGCAGGTTTCCATGGGGTGAAAAATGACGTTCTTTTTAAAGGCACCCTCAATACACAATGACAAGTGAATTAATGAAATAACCTGTCAGGTATCATTATCAACTTCCGAAGACATGATTAATCTCGTTTTGTTTTGAAAAAAAAACAACGTGTTTGCACAGGAACATTTTTCCGCGTACTTTTTGGCTCGCCGTATATATATATATATATATATATTTTTTTTTTCTGTAACCTATATATAGGGTGTAACTCTTTATGTACTTCAGTGTTCCTGAGGATGTCATTAGACGAAAGCGCTTGAGCACCATTCTGTGTTTCCTTTCCTTCGTGGTTTTATTCATCGTAAATATTTTTCACGTGTTACTTTCGTGAAATAATTTTCATATATATATGTATATATATATTTATATATCTTGATATATATATATATATATATATATATATATATATATATATATATATATATGGGAATGAACTCAGAATGGTTTCCTGAGTTTTTTATAATACACACAGACCGTGCATGGAACAAGGAACTCTTCTGGGATAATTAAATCCACTATAGTCCGAATAAGTAATGGTAAATGGCAAATACCATAGTTTTTCTTTTTCATGATGCAAGCCCGACATGGGCAACGGGTCTCTCGCAAAGAGGTCCCATAAATATAGCTTCCCTCACCAGCTATCTGCAAAGCAGACAGGATCCAGCTTTGGGACATGGATCTAGGGTTTAAAGCAGCCTAGCCCCACTACTACATAGTGGATTTAATTATCCCAGAAGAGTTCCTTGTTCCATGCACGGTCTGTGTGTATCATAAGAAACTCAGGGAACCATTCTGAGTTCATTCCCATCATGAAACGGACATGTTATGTGCCTTGAAAAGTGGACGCTCAATTCTGCCAGTTGAGGTTTAAGTTTTGGTTTTGGCTAAAAATATAATAGTTACCCCTTTTTCTTTGATTTATTCAATCCGACGTGAATGCAACGAGTCTTTTACTTATATTGAGGTACTAAATGTAGTGGGGCTAGGCTGCTTTAAACCCTAGATCCATGTCCCAAAGCTGGATCCTGTCTGCTTTGCAGATAGCTGGTGAGGGAAGGTATATTTATGGGACCTCTTTGCGAGAGACCCGTTGCCCATGTCGGGCTTGCATCATGAAAAAGAAAAACTATGGTATTTGCCATTTACCATTACTTATTCGGACTATAGTGGATTTAATTATCCCAGAAGAGTTCCGTGTTCCATGCACGGTCTGTGTGTAATATATATATATATATATATATATATATTTATAATTATATATATATATATATTTACATATCTTGACATATATATATATATATATATATATATATATATATATATATATACAGTATATTATATATATATATATATATATATATATATATATATATATATATATATATATATATATATATATATCTTGATATATAAAAACCATGCGACTGTCAGACCTTTAAAAAATTAGAACAGTACTTTATCTGTTGATCTAACAGAAGTATCTGAAACATTAAGAGCTCAGGATGAATCATCTTTCAGTCTCCCAAAAACTGACAAATTGATATACGATAGAAACGCGTTCTTTGAAGAAGAACCACAAGGGGAAAGTGTAACGGATTTCATCTTTACGACGGATGATATTACACAAGCCAAAGGAAAACTAAAAACACACTCAGCGGCAGGACCGGATAAATGGAATGCCACACTGATCATAAACTGCAAGAATGCAGTCGCTGAGCCCCTATACTGGATATGGAGACGATCACTAGACACGGGAGAAATACCGGGCATCCTGAAGAGCGCGAACATAGTCCCAATATATAGGAGATCGATCCTAGGCCAAAAACTATAGGTCAGTATCGCTTACATCCCATCTCACTAAAATATTTGAAAGAATAGTTAGACAGAAAATGTATGACTTTTTGGAAACTCAGAAAAAAATCAATGATAACCAACACGGGTTTCGGTGAGGCAGATCATGCTTATCACAATTAATGGAACACTACAACAACACTATGGATTCACTGGAAAGTAATGGAAACTATGATGTATTATACACAGACTTTGCTAAAGCGTTCGACAAGTGTGACCACAGAATCATAATACATAAACTGAAATATATGGGAATAACAGGAAAAGTAGGGAAATGGATATATAATTTCCTTAGTGAGCGGCGGCAAGTCGTTACAGTTCAAGGAGTATCTTCATCAGAATCAGAGGTCCTCAGCTCGGCACCGCAAGGAACAGTATTAGCTCCACTACTCTTCATAATCATGCTAACTGACATAGATGAGGACGTTACCAGAGAAAGCACAGTAACATCGTTTGCGGATGACACAAAGATCAGTAGAAAAATAAGAAACCCAGAAGACATAGGATCTCTACAAACCAACATAAACAGAATCTAAAAGTGGACGGAAGACAACAATATGAAGTTTATCACCGAAAAATTTCAGCTCTTACGGTACGGAAAAAGAGAAGACCTAAAATCCATGGAATATTATACCCCAAATGGACAGGAAATCCATTGAAATTCCAGAGCAAAAGATTTAGAGGTTGTAATAATAGATGATGCGAAATTTGAAACACAAAATAAGATAGCACTAAACAGAGCAAAGAGAATAACGGGACAGGTATTGAGAACCTTTAAACGAAGGGATAGGAATGTAATGATTCCTCTACTGAAAACCCTGATAATACCCAAATTGGAATACTGCTCGGTCCTAGCATCCCCATATAAAAAAAAATGAAGACATGAGACAGCTGGAAGGGATCCAGAGAAGCTTCACAGCCAAGATCAATTGGTGCAAAGAACTAAATTATGGGAAAAGTTACGCGAACTAGACCTATATTCACTGGGAAGGAGAAGAGAGAGATACACCATTATTTACACTTGGAAAATAATGGAGAAACTTGTCCCTAATCTTATTCTCAACCCTATAACTCCCCAAACAACAGTGGAAAGTAGAAACGGTAGACTGTGTCGTATTCCCAGATTGAAGGCGAGAGAGGGAACATCCTTAACTCTGAAAGAAAATAGTTTTGTAGTGAGAGGACCAAAACTGTTTAATCAGCTGCCCAAAGACCTAAGAAACACGAAGGGAGTTGCAGTGGAAATCTTCAAAAGAAGACGAGACGCCTGGCTCAAAACAATTCCCGATGAGCCGGGCGTACCTGGCTATGTGAGGTGGAGGGCGCAAGAATTAAATTCACTACTTCACATGCCGTACATATATACATTTTAACTGCAAACAGCACATATATGTTTGCAGTTAAAATGTATATATGTACGGCATTGTTTTCTGCTCGTATGTAGGAGAATTACGACTTCTGATTGGTCAAGGTCCATGGTGTAGTGGATAGCATATCTGACCGGCAATCGGATGATCCCGGGTTCGATTCCCAAGTGGTACCTCATTTTTCATTTGTTCGTTCTCCCTCCTCATCTTGTGCTGAACGCTCTTCTACACAAGCGTCGTTCTTTACATATATATTATATATATATATATATACATACATATATTTATATATCTTGATATCTTGATATATATATATTAGTGATGTAGGTCACATCCGCATCCGCATCCGCGGAACATCCGCACATTTTCTCGCATCCGCATCCGCGTCTGCATCCGCACTTTGGACTGCGGATGTCGTGCGGATGTGGACCGTTGAGATAAAACGTCATTAATAAGCGGAAATTATCAAATTCTACTATATTAATAGAACTAGTTCATTGTGCGCAAAAGTGATGCAAGCGACAAGACGAGAGGCTGTTCTTGTATGAAGTTACTCTCTTGCAACCTACTTAGATCCACGTTACAAAGCTAAGTTATTTTCACCTAGTACATTAGAACGAGTTAAATCATCACTTGGCAAAGCAGTTGACGAGCTTCAATCTCTTGAATCTGTCGCTTCGCCACCCACCAAAAGAATAAAAATTTCAGTGACAGAACCAACACCTTCAACAAGCAAATCTATCACAGAATCTGTCTCTCAGTTTCTTGAGTCAAGCAGCAATGACGAGACCTACGCGATGTCAAAAGATGTAGTAAAAATGATCGAGAGCTATCACCAAGAAAAACGCCTGGCTGCATGTGACAATCCTATTAGTTGGTGGAAAAATACGCAGAATATCTATCCATACTTGAGTAAACTTGCAAGGAAACATTTAGCCTGTCCTCCAACAAACGTACCAAGCGAGAGATTATTTAGCAGTGCTGGATTAATATATGATGAAAAGAGAAACAGACTGGCAGCAGAAAAGGCAGAAAAATTAATGTTCCTTAAGCATAACCTTCCTATAATTAAGTTTGAACATTAAACGATGAACATCTTAGTTTACTTTATTTTAATTACTCATTTATAAATATGCCTAATAAAACTTTAAACTTAATATAAATAGTTATCAAGCTAATTAAAGATCTCTTTCTATAAGGGTGGAGGTTGGGGAAAGAGGTCGGTGGGGTGCATTTGAGTTGGGTTCACGTCCCGCATCCTGGTAACACAATTATGGTTTCTAATTGTGGCTGAAATTCAACAAAATATAACGAATTTATTTGCAGACGAATTCACTAATTGATTTCTATATTAGTTAGATGCTTGATATTATTTTATATGTTCAGAGAAAAGTACAGCAATTATTGTACAATTAATCAATTATACTACATTATAGCTACAGCTCTCTCTATATAATAACTTATTATATACGTTAAACACAACAAATCTCGAATATATCCTAAAAAATAACGAAAATGTAGACATCCGCATCCGCATCCGCATCCGCGGATGTTGAAATCAAACATCCTCATCCGCATCCGCATCCGCGGATGTGAAAAAATGACATCCAGGGTGGAGGTTGGGGAAAGAGGTCGGTGGGGTGCATTTGAGTTGGGTTCACGTCCCGCATCCTGGTAACACAATTATGGTTTCTAATTGTGGCTGAAACTCAACAAAATATAACGAATTTATTTGCAGACGAATTCACTAATTGATTTCTATATTAGTTAGATGCTTGATATTATTTTATATGTTCAGAGAAAAGTACAGCAATTATTGTACAATTAATCAATTATACTACATTATAGCTACAGCTCTCTCTATATAATAACTTATTATATACGTTAAACACAACAAATCTCGAATATATCCTAAAAAATAAAGAAAATGTAGACATCCGCATCCGCATCCGCATCCGCGGATGTGAAAAAATGACATCCCTGATTCCCAGGTGGTACTTCATTTTTTCATTTGTTGTTTTCTCTTTCTCGTCTTGCGCGGAATATCTCCTATACAAGCGTCGTTCTTTACGTTATTTATACTGCGTGTTCTTTGCAGTTGAATGTATATATATATATATATATATATGAAAAATTATTTCACGAAAGTGACACGTGAAAAATATTTATGATGAATAAAACCACGAAGGGAAAAGAAACACAAAGGGGTGCTCAAGCGCTTTCGTCTAATGACATCCTCAGGAACACTGGAGTGAAAGGACAGATCAAGGCAATATATAGGTTACAAAAATAAACATACATACATACATATTCATATATATATATATACATATATATATACATATATATAGTAAGCATAGAAAAAATTGTGGGAGGAGCAAACATTTGTATGGGAGATTGACACTTTTAGCACTTCAGCCGACATTCAATAAAATTCAAATGGCTTGTTTATGAAACAGGTCACAAAAGAATAAAGAAATAAAAAATAAATATAAATATAAATTGAGAAAAAATTAATTTCAAAATAGTGCCTTAGTGATATATATGTCACAGCCTAAATAACCATAAAAAAATCGACAAATAAAAAACCACAAATATATATATATATATATTTAGGCCGTTTCAAAAATCGAAATTTATGATGGCTCAACGCACACATACTAAAAAAGTAATATGTCATGAATAAAGACTTCATGCAAAATATTAAGACAAGAGCTTATTGCTATCCCACCCCTCCATGCATATCTATTTTACCCCTCATGAGAAAATTTTCATTTTTCTGGCAAATATATTTATTTATTTATTTTGTGATGTCCTCTTAAATTTGGTATATAAAATTCATAAATAAAATTGGAAGATAAGTAGGTCATTTTCAGGAATGGTCCAGTAACCCCCCTATATTCTTTAGAGAGAATTCTAGAAAATTCTTCCTTCAGGATAACTATTCTAGAATTTCCATTTTTTCCCTTTATGGATTATATGATGTTTTATTTGCTTTTTCAGCTATAATTACTTATATTTTCACAAGTTTACTGTTCTAGAAAGGTTACTTCATGTTACTTTACAACTTTCTTACAGTAATCAAGTCATATTATAATTTAGGTGAGTGATTAATGATTATATTATATTATATTATTATTAAGACTAACAGGTGGTAAAACTTTTTCCCTCAGAATTATGGCAAAAAACAGAAACAAGTGTGAAGTCTGGTTGGTCGGACAAGTGCTGGAAGAGGGTTTTTCTGAGAAGCAGCTTCCAACTAACAGTGATGTCCTTAAACGTCTTTTTTATCACATTAAGGTGGGAAAGCAAAATGTCTCTGTAGCTTGCGCAACTGTAGCCAACGAAGTTATTGCTATGTGGGAAAAAGCCTCCTTAATTACATCCCACAAGCCTTATATTGTCTCAAAGCTTAAAGGCTTTACAATAAGCATGAAGGGCTGGTCAAGAACCGAACTCGATGAACTCCTACCCGAGAGAAGAGTGAAGCAGAATTTGTCACCAGCTTAAAGAAGCTTTTCGATGTAGCTCATTCAGAAGTGGAAACAGAAATAAAATTGCAGGATAAAGATTTTCTTAAGGATCAAAGGAACGATCGGAAAATGATTATGTGTCCAGAAGACAAGGAGTTTTCAAGAAAGGCAAAAGCACGACAGATAAGCATGGAAAGAATGGAAAAACCGCAGGAAATCAAAGGAAGAAATGAGGCAATTGACAAAGGTTGTGGATCTCAACCAATGTGAAAATTCCGGTTCAGGAGAAGTGAAGAATCATCTGGTGATGAATTGTTCTACAGAGCACTCTCATCATCATCTTCAAAAAAGGAGAAGCTTGAACCAGGTGTAATTGTTAGGGATAAAAAGTTCTTGGCTGCTCTGGACCGCACTGGAACATCTGCAAGAGCTGCTATGCACATTGTGGCACCTGCCCTTTCAGCTGCTGGAGTGGAAATTGAAGAGATCACACTTTCATCATCCTCTATCTACAGGTCTCGGCGATCAACACGGATGCAGATGGGAGAAGACATTAAAGCCAGTTTCCAACCAAATACCTCTTTAATAATTCATTTTGATGGAAAGCTTCTTCCATCCATGCTTGGGGGTAAGATTGATGTAATGCCCATTGTTGTGACTGGTGCAGGCGAATTAGAAAAATTACTGTCTATTCCAAAGCTTATTTCTGGAATGGGAGAAGAAATGGGGAGAGCAGTTTTAGATGTCTTGAAGCAATGGCCACAAGTAAATGAGTGGGTAGCAGGCCTTTGTTTTGATACTACTGCAAGCAATACAGGTATCCATGCTGGGGCTTGTACCATCATCCAAAAGGCCCTTCAGAGATCACTCCTTTTTCTGGCATGCCGTCACCATATCCACGAGCTTCTTATCACTGCAGTTTTTGACATGTTTTTCTCTTCTTCGGGTCCACAAATTCCCTTATTCAATCGATTCAGAGATTGTTGGGATAACATTGATCAGCAGAATTACAAGCCCTATGAACCCAATGATCTCACCTCAGAATCTTTAGATCATTGGATCTTGAAGCACAGAGACAAGCTTATTTCTTTCATCAACTCCAAACTTCAAGAGGGCCACACTCGAGGTGACTACAGGGAATACTTAGAACTTGCACTTATCTTCCTTGGTTGTCCAATGCCTAAAACAAATAAGGCTCTGATAGCAGATTCCACTACCCAGGAGCTTACAGCAGAGCTAGATGGATGGGAAAGGGCATCTATTCCTTAAAAATTTACTTATTTAGGAACCAATTCCTTCTCACCCCTCATGAAAAACAAGCTCTGATACGAATAAACGCCTTTTCAGTGACAGTTTATCTTCAAGCTTGGTATACATCTCCAGTTGGAATTGATGCTCCAGCAAATGATTTGGCCCTCCTCAAGATGCTACATATCTACAAGATCCAGGTTGATAAGGAAGTGGGTGCTACGGCCCTCAAAAAACTTCAGAACCATGGTTGGTACTTGAGTGAGGATCTTGTAGGATTTGGCTTTTTCTCAAACCTCGTGACTGAAGATGATAAGATTCTAATGCTCCACAACCTTCACCACGCGCCTCCTCGAAAAGTGAGGGCAAGAAAGGTGGACCCCCGAGTGTTGCAAAACCCCAATGACTTAAAGATTACCAGTTTTGTCACAACTCAAACACAAGACTTCTTCAAGTGTTTGAAAATAGAAATTCCCAAGAAACTTGAAGACATTGAGGAGCACCGTAATCGGGTCATGGCAGTCAAAGTAATCAACGACTGTGCTGAACGAGGAGTCAAACTGGCTACAGAGTTTAATGAGAAGCTCACAAAGAGTGAGGAAGAGAGACAACTGGCCTTTCAAATCATTGAAAATCAGAGAAAGGAGGTCCCTCAGCCACTGAAATCCCTATATTCTTAATCAATATATGTCTTAAAGAATTTAAGTCGCTTTGTTTTAAAACATATTTTTCGTTCAGTCTTATATTTGCTCTAATTATCCATTAATGTAAAAGAAGTGCCATCTGAGGGGTGTCTTTTTATCATTCAAATAAAATGATATTTTGTCTATTTGTTTTTCTTCCTTTATATAAAAAAAAAGTGTGTGTGCGTTTATCAAAATTCAATTTGAAAAATTACCATATAATCGTGAAACGGTCTAATATATATTATATATATATATATATATATATATATATACACACATACACATATACATATATATAGTAAGTAAAGAAAAATTGTGGGAGGATAAACACATTTGTATGGGAAAATGACACTTTTAGCACTTTGGCCGACCTTCAATATAAATTCAAATGGCTTGTTTATGGAACAGGTCACAAAAGAATAAAGAAATAAAAATAAATATAAATATAAAAAGTGCCTTAGTGATATATATGTCACAGCCTAAATAACCATAAAGAAATAAACCAACAGATAAAAAAAAACAAAAATTGTAAGTGGAGTCTACAAATTCAAGCTCAAAAGGGAAGTTTACAATCAATTTAATAGATGATGCCAAATTGATATATATGTCACAAAGAAATAAGAAAAAACAAAAAAAAAAAAAAAAAATAATAAAAAATAATAATAATAAATTGAAAAATAAATTTTAAGAGAGGCACACCAATTTATAAGGGAAAAATTACCAAAGGTTTTTTAGTTATTGTCTGAATCATGCATATTATAGTCACAAACGAATAAAAAAGTACAAGTAAATATAAATTGGAAAACAAAATGATGCCTAGATGATATATAAAGAACCATAAAAATATATACAACATATATACGGTATATATACGAAATATAAACGCAATATATACAGAATATATATATATATATGCATAAGGGAAAAAATTACCAAAGATTTGTTTTTATAATTATTGTCTGAAAAAACGGTAGGTCGCAAAAGAATAAAGAAATAAAAATAAATATAAATTGAAAAAATTACAAATAATACAACTACACATGTATACCCGCATAACCAAATATATATACATACATATATACAACACACACACACACACATATATATATATACACATACAAGCTTGACCTTCGCGAAATGAGAAATCATCGCGCAGAACCTTTGTGAGGTTGTAAGGTAAGGTAAGGTACATACACATATATACATATATATATATATATACACATATATATACACATACATACTACATACATATACATATACACACATACATACATACATATACACACATATACATACACACACATTTAACTGCAATGACCACACACATACTCACATACACATACACATACATACAGCAAAAAATTGAAAAATAAAATTGTAAGAGAAACCTACAGATTTATAAGGAAACAAAGACAAAAACAAATTTTTACCAAAGATTTAACAACCTGCCCTTTTTGTTTAAATCCATTCTGAAGGAATTCAGAGCAACGGGATCGAGTTGAAACAGACCTTTACTCATGTTAAGGTTATTTGTAAGTTGAATTATAGCCGACTCAAGAATATTTCTATTAACAATGTTGCTAGAGTGAAACAAAACTGAAGCATTATTCCAATCAATACAATGGGATAACTCTGACAAATGGACAAAAAGGGCACTGGACAACTGTCCCGTTCTAACGGAATATTGATGCTGTTTTACACGCGTTTGCAAATCCTTTCCCGTCTGACCTATGTAAAAGGAATCACATTGCTTACACCCAATTTTATAGATAATGCCTAAATTATTGGTAGGGCTATTTTTTACTATGATGTTTTTCACAATATTGTTATATGAAAAAACTACACTGATATCCAAAAGTTTAAGTACATTAGCAATGCCTAAGAAGCCCGGGAAAAATGGAAGTACTAAAATATTCTTTGACAAGGTGCGAGTGTTATTATTCACACGATAGAAGGTTCGTTTAGCCTTATTAAGACAAGATTCCATGAACGCAGATGGGTAACACAACTCACTTCCAATACCGTTGATATTTTCCAATTCGGCATCGATGTATTCCGGACTGGCGATCCTAAGAGCGCGGAGAAACATTGAGGAAAATATGGCCTTTTTAATAGGGGTGTCATGTCCAGAGTAAAAGTGTACGTAGGACAAATTGTTTTTTTTTTCCGATAGATACTAAACTTAAAACCCGGGCTATCCCTATGAACACGCACATCCAAAAACGGGATTGAGTTGTCTTGTTCCACTTCTAAAGTAAATTTAATAGAGGGGACTTGGTCATTTAACTGAAGGAGGAAGTCATCCAGGTCACGATTCATGGGCCAGATACACAAAATATCGTCGACGTACCGCAACCAAGGGATGCCAACCCCCAGGATTCTCGGAATGTAAGTAATTTCAAAAAACTCCATATAAATATTGGAGAGAAGGGGCGACAAAGGGTTGCCCATGGCCATCCCAAAAACTTGTTGATAATGCTCGCCATTGAAAGTGAATTTACAATCCTTGATACAAAGCTTAATAAGTTCCAAAACAGTGTGTGCAGGTAATGGTAAATCATAGTTATGTAATTCTCGGGCGAGAAAGTCAAGCATATCATCAATCGGCACTTTTGTGAACAATGAACAAACGTCGAAACTGATCAATCTATCGTTGGTATTAATGCGAACATTATTCAATTTTTCAGTGAGATCCATGGAATTTTTTACGTGTGAATCCGAGACAGTTCCAAGAATGGGGGACAAAACATTAACAAGCCATTTGGAGAGTTTATAGGTAATAGAGCCCACCGAGCTAATAATAGGGCGCATAGGGTTACCCGGTTTGTGGGTTTTAATAAGACCATAAAGGTAAGGCAGAGCAGGTGAAGTGGACAAAAAAAGGGGAATTAAGTCCTTATGATCTTTGAGAATGCGTTTCAAGCCACTATTGAATGATTTGATGACATCATCCTGCGGGTTCTTCCTAAGTTTCACGTATGTGGCGGGGTCCTGAAGCAGCTCATTCATCTTTCCAATGTAATCCACTTTGTCCATAATGACTAAGGTGTTAGCCTTGTCTGCTTTAGTAATATGGAGCTCACTATCTTTTTTTAATTGTGAAAGGCTATTGCGGAAACGTTTAGGAAAGTTATCTTCGTAAGAAATATTCGCAGCACCATAGACAAGGCCTTTAACTATGTTAACCAAAAACTGAGGAAGGTTACACTGTTTTTCAAAACAAGCAAGACTATGACAAATTTGTAAAGCAGTAGGTTTTTTAACAATATAAAAGGACATACCAAATCCAAGGGCACTTTTTGCATCGTCACTAATGTTTTTCGAAGAAAGGTTCAAAACACACTTTGAGCTTGCTTTTTTACTCCACTGACTATTTCGAATAAGACTTTTAATTTTGCGATCCAAAATGTTTCGAAGTGAAGAAGTTCTCCGACGCAACTCGTTGTAAATTTCATCAAACAAAGGTTGGATCCACGGTTGGGGAATAACAGTCAAAACATTACGTTTGGCAATGCCTAAATTTTTGAAGGTGGACCACTCATTTTGTCTGGTGACTTCAATATGTTTCTTTAAAATTACTCTGCTAAAGTTGTTGAACGGATGGTCGTCCATTTGTCTGAGGCGAATCGGAAGGAGGGACTTGGGAAGGACCTGCTCCTCCAGACAATTAGTAAGAAACTTTCGTCGGATCCGAATTGCATGCCCCTTCATTAATGTAGAAGAAAACACAGACACAAACGGGGACAATAGAGGGAACAGCAAGGCGAAGGAACGCGTGGTGTTCATTATATGAAAAATTATTTCACGAAAGTGACACGTGAAAAATATTTATGATGAATAAAACCACGAAGGAAAAGAAACACAAAGGGGTGCTCAAGCGCTTTCGTCTAATGACATCCTCAGGAACACTGGAGTGAAAGGACAGATCAAGGCAATATATAGGTTACAAAAATAAACATACATACATACATATTCATATATATATACATATATATATATATATTATATATATACATATACATATATATATATATATACATATATATAGTAAGCATAGAAAAAATTGTGGGAGGAGCAAACATTTGTATGGGAGATTGACACTTTTAGCACTTCAGCCGACATTCAATATAAATTCAAATGGCTTGTTTATGAAACAGGTCACAAAAGAATAAAGAAATAAAAATAAATATAAATATAAATTGAGAAAAAATTAATTACAAAATAGTGCCTTAGTGATATATATGTCACAGCCTAAATAACCATAAAGAAATCGACAAATAAAAAAACCAATATATATATATATATATATATATATATATATATATATACACACACATACACATATACATATATATAGTAAGTAAAGAAAAATTGTGGGAGGATAAACACATTTGTATGGGAAAATGACACTTTTAGCACTTTGGCCGACCTTCAATATAAATTCAAATGGCTTGTTTATGGAACAGGTCACAAAAGAATAAAGAAATAAAAATAAATATAAATATAAAAAGTGCCTTAGTGATATATATGTCACAGCCTAAATAACCATAAAGAAATAAACCAACAGATAAAAAAAAAAAACCAAAATTGTAAGTGGAGTCTACAAATTCAAGCTCAAAAGGGAAGTTTACAATCAATTTAATAGATGATGCCAAATTGATATATATGTATGTATGTGTATGTGAGTATGTGTGTGGTCATTGCAGTTAAATGTGTGTGTATGTATATGTGTGTATATGTATGTATGTATGTGTGTATATGTATATGTATGTATGGATGTATGTGTATATACACGGTGAACCAAAAGTAGGTGGACAGTAGGTTGAATACGGTTTGTGTTATATTATATTATAACTATGGTGTTCATTATAACTATGGTGTTTGTGTTTTATTATATTAAATATTATAACTAAATTTATTTAAATTTTATTTTGTATTATAGTATACGAAAAAATTAAATATGTATTCTCAAAATAAACGTTATCATTTACTGTCCACCTACATTTGGTTCACCCTATATATGTGTGTATATATATATATATATATGTATATATGTGTATGTACCTTACCTTACCTTACAACCTCACAAAGGTTCTGCGCGATGATTTCTCATTTCGCGAAGGTCAAGCTTGTATGTGTATATATATATGTGTGTGTGTGTGTGTGTATATATGTATGTATATATATTTGGTTATGCGGGTATACATGTGTAGTTGTATTATTTGTAATTTTTTCAATTTATATTTATTTTTATTTCTTTATTCTTTTGCGACCTACCGTTTTTTCAGACAATAATTATAAAAGCAAATCTTTGGTAATTTTTTCCCTTATGCATATATATATATATATATTCTGTATATATTGCGTTTATATTTCGTATATATACCGTATATATGTTGTATATATTTTTATGGTCCTTTATATATCATCTAGGCATCATTTTGTTTTTCAATTTATATTTACTTGTTCTTTTTTATTCGTTTGTGACTATAATATGCATGATTCAGACAATAACTAAAAAACCTTTGGTAATTTTTTCCCTTATAAATTGGTGTGCCTCTCTTAATATTTATTTTTTCAATTTATTATTATTATTTTTTATTATTTTGTAAAATTTTTTTTTTTTTTTTTTTTTTTATTTCTTTATTTCTTTGTGACATATATATCAATTTGGCATCATCTATTAAATTGATTGTAAACTTCCCTTTTGAGCTTGAATTTGTAGACCACTTACAATTTTTGGTGTTTTTTTTTATCTGTTGGTTTATTTCTTTATGGTTATTTAGGCTGTGACATATATATCACTAAGGCACTTTTTATATTTATATTTATTTTTATTTCTTTATTCTTTTGTGACCTGTTCCATAAACAAGCCATTTGAATTTATATTGAAGGTCGGCCAAAGTGCTAAAAGTGTCATTTTTCCCATACAAATGTTTATCCTCCCACAATTTTTCTTTACTTACTATATATATGTATATGTGTATGTGTGTGTATGTATATATATATATATATATATATATATATATTTGTGGTTTTTTATTTGTCGATTTCTTTATGGTTATTTAGGCTGTGACATATATATCACTAAGGCACTATTTTGTAATTAATTTTTTCTCAATTTATATTTATATTTATTTTTTATTTCTTTATTCTTTTGTGACCTGTTTCATAAACAAGCCATTTGAATTTATATTGAATGTCGGCTGAAGTGCTAAAAGTGTCAATCTCCCATACAAATGTTTGCTCCTCCCACAATTTTTTCTATGCTTACTATATATATGTATATATATATATGTATATGTGTAAATATATATATATATATATATGTATATATATATGAATATGTATGTATGTATGTTTATTTTTGTAACCTATATATTGCCTTGATCTGTCCTTTCACTCCAGTGTTCCTGAGGATGTCATTAGACGAAAGCGCTTGAGCACCCTTTTGTGTTTCTTTTCCCTTCGTGGTTTTATTCATCATATATATATATATATATATTTATATCTCGATATATATAAATATATATTATAATAAGATAATATCCTTCTTAAGAGAAGCAGGAAGCCCCCTGATTAAATCTTGGAACTATCATACTAAGGTTATTCCTGGATGGAATGATTTTATTGACCCCCTTAAGAGGGAATCGAAAGACGCCTATGATTTGTGGTGCTTTCATGGTAGACCCAGATTAGGACCAGTATACATGAATATGTGTAGAAGTAGGGGTCAGTATAAGACCGCCATAAGGCGATGTAAACAGGAAGAAGAGTCTATTCGAGCATCAAAAGCCTGTGAAGCTCGCATAAATAACGATAATAACAAATTTTTGAAATTTGTTAAGAATCAAACGGGTGTCAAAAATGTCCTCCGTCCGACAATCGATCGGGTGTCGGAGGAGGATGAAATTGCAAAGCTGTGAACAAACCACTACTCTAACATTCTTAACAATGTGAGTAGGGATAATCTTAAGATAGATTGCAGCGAAACGATTGTGGGAGGGACAAGGGAAAATACTTTGATATCATTTTCTGAAGTAAAGAGGTTAATTAAAGAGTTAAAGACTGGTTCTGCGTCAGGGGTAGATGACTTATCGAATGAGCACTTAAAATATGCAAATGACGTAGTATGTCTGCATATATCATTGCTCCTATCAGCCATGCTGGCTCATAGCTATATCCCTGCAGAGCTCATGAGGGTATATATCTTGCCCCTGGTCAAAAATAAGTACGGAGACATTCTGTCCAGCAATAATTACAGGCCTATTGCTGTCGCTTCCTGCATCTCGAAACTACTAGAAAAATTCTTGTTACTCCGATTAAATGATTTCTTATGGACATCTAATCAGTTTGGCTTTAAAAGGTCTCACTCAACTGACCTGTGTATCTATGTACTTAAAGAAACAATATCTAAATACATTGAGAGTAATTCAACAATTTATAGCTGTTTCCTTGATTTAAGTAAGGCATATGATCGGGTGAACCACAATATTTTATTTGCAAAACTAGAAGACAGGAAGGTTCCCATGTACATATTAAATATATTGAAATTTTGGTATTCCCAATAATCTTTCACTGTTACGTGGGGCAATGTACTATCCGAGTGTTTTGGCTCCATTTGCGGGGCGATACAAGGCTCCTTGCTCTCCCATATGCTGTTTAATGTGTATATTGACGGATTAATTGCTTCACTTAATGAGGCAACAGTGGGTTGTTGTATAGATAACACAAGGATAAATAACTTAGTTTATACTGATGATATAGTGTTAATAAGTCCCTCTGTTAAAGGTCTGGATCGGCTACTAAAAGTCTGCGAAGTGTATACGCAGAAACATGATATTCTCTTTAATGTTACAAAAACTAAGGTTATGCAACTTCATCCTAAAAGCTCTAATCAGCCAGCTGATGTAAGGTTTAAAATGAATGGTGAAGTAATTGAGGAAGTACAAGAATTTAAGTATTTGGGTCAAACTATTACCAGCTCCTTGAGTGATGACTCGGATATAAGAAAACAATCTCGAAGCCAGTGTGCTAAAGCGAATATGACAATAAGGAACTTTCGTTTCTGTAAAAGTGAAGCTAAAGACACACTCTTTCGTAGTTTCTGCATAAATATATACGGTCAGCAACTCTCGGTGAATTACAAAAAAGGTTTTGGCAGAACCCTAAATTTGCTGTAAAACAGGTCTTTTAGACTCTTACATAAATTAACCCCGAGATGCTCAGCTTCGCAAATGTTTGCTACCCGCAATGTCCCGACCTTCCAGGAGGTAACAAGTCGTGCTCAACACAGTCTAATGCAAAGAATTAAAATTCAACCAACCCGATCATCCAAGTTATCCATGAGTCCTGCCATTTATCCTCTAAGCTATGGACTTCTTGGTACGAAAACGTCTGTCTGTAGCTCCACTTAACTTCGAGAGTGCAGTATTATTTCTAATCAATTGTATATATTTCTATCTTTAGTATATGAACTGTCATTGTATTAATAATATTTGTCATATGGACTATAGTCTGCCAATAAACCTTTTCATTTTCATTTCATTTTCATTTTCCATATTTATATATCTTATTATATATGTGTATATATATATATATATATATATATATATATATATATATATATATATATATATATATATATATATATATATATATATATATATATATATATATATAAATAAATATATATGTTGTAATGTTATAATGTTATAATGTTTCACACCAATAAAAACGCTAGGATCCACTCATGGCTGGTCTACCTAACTGTGTTCGAAATTGTGTATTGTGCATGTCCTCCGTGGTGACGGAGGGGACCTACAATTTTACGTGGGTTCCGAACCACAAGAACATAAGAAATTTTTATAATGGGCACACTAGGGGCCACTTCGGCCCATCAAGGTGGCTCCACTATGTAAAAACTGCATGTACATTGGCAACGACCAACTTTTACAAAACTAAATAATTATCAATTTAAAACTAATTAATTATCAATTTAAAACTAAAGGTAGAATCTCTGGATCCAGAGGATCAAGTCATAATAGACTACTATCCATAAATATATTACACTCTGTATCTATTTATAACCGACATGCAAATATATCAGATCCAAAGAATTCAGTCAATTTCATTACGGTATCCATCAATACCAGTACCTTTCCAACCGAAAATAAGTCACGGTCCATATCAATTGCGGACAAAGTAACAATTTACAACGATATACATTACAATATATATAATTAGGAGGAAAAGTGTAGATATGGCTGTAAAGACTACAGTAATGTAGAAATGTGTGTGCACCCATTTTGCTTTTCCCATTTAAAGGTGTTTGTGGGGCAAGTGAAGCTCATGAGTTTTTCAATACCTCACAGTACTATGGGGGCCACCGCTCGGCAGAGGAATCTCTTTAAATGGGGTGTGTAGGGATAGTTGTATGTAATATATGGAATCCGGTCGCGGTGATTTACGCATTTTCATTTTATCAATAGATCGCATTACCTCCAATTCACTAACCACAATAATATCCAAAATATTAGCATTATCAAAAGGTATTATGTCTATGACCGTAGGGATATTCGTTATATCTTCTATAGTAAAAACTGACGTAAAAAATTCGTTTAGCATGGTAGCGATTTTCCTTGTTTTAATAAACTAGATCTCCATTAACATTTTTCAACGGCCCGAAGACACTTTTTACTGGATTTCTATTGTTGACGTATTGAAAGAATCGCTTGGGGTTTTCTTTACCGTCACAAACTATGGAGATTTCAAATTCGCACTTGGACTTTTTTATTACCCTTTTCGCCTCACGCCTTAGAGATATGTAATTGTTTCGTAACCACAAATTGTGTTTATCGCACTTATGTAGCCTATAAGCCCTATCTCTACTCTTTATAATGTCTTCTACTCTAGAAGTAAACCACAAGGGATTCTTGTTTACTTTCGCACGCTTTATTTTGTACGGTACACATTCCTCATTTATAGTCCTAAATATTGTTTCAAACGATTCCCACATTAGGTTTGCGTTGGAGATACCTATTACGTTTTCCCAATTGACGAGTGACAATTTATTTAGAAATTTACAAAAGTCTGCCCGCTGGAAGTTAGGAATTTTAGTCGAGTTAGTTGGTTTCGAGTGACTTACAGAGAGTACAAACCCTACAATATTGTGATCGCTATTGCTTAACGGTTCTATTACTTGAAGATCAGTGATTAGCCTATCATCCGTAGTTATTACTAAATCAGAAATACTGTCCAACCTCGTAGGTTCCCCAACCTTTTGAATAAGAAAGCTATCCTCGAAAAAATTAGCTATACGATTACCTTCCGCGTCTCCCTGCTTTGTATCCTATAACGCTTCGTCCGTATCAGCTGTTTGATTAGGGGGCCTATATATAACCGCAACAAGAAGTTTGAAATCGTTCAATTTAAGTTCTGCTATAGTCGAATCTATCGGTTCTGGAATTGTGTGCTTTACTTCTATAACGTTCGCAATATTATCTTTGATATACAAAACAACACCGCCTCCTCGCCTACCTATTCTGTTTTCAACAACAAGTCTATAACCTCTAATTTGATACTCCCCTACAAAGTCACGTGTTTCAGTGCTAAGCCACGATTAACTTATCGCAATTAAATAATAGTCTTTACAAGCAATTAAAGAGAAAAATTAGTTTATTTTATTTCGTAGGCTCGAGCATTTAAGGATAGAACCTTCAAATTGTTTGTAACTGCGACACCTTCACGACCGCAGGGGAAATTTGTGGAATTTACGCTGGGACCGTTCTAGTTACGGCAGCCTGAAAAGAAGAAACAGTATTATGAAACAGTCTTCCTAAACGCGCAGCTCCAACGTCATTAAGATGAAGTCCATCTCCAAGGAACAAATCGCTTCTGCCATAGAAACTTCCAAAAATTCGCAAAATGCACTCCTTCCTGTTGGCAAAGAGACTTTAGGTTATTGTTGATATTGGTCGCCTTGCTGTAGAAATCGTTACGTTGGATAATTCGAGGAAGTATACCTGTTAAAATAATCTTATTATTTTTTTCTTTAGTCGCTCTAGTAAGTCCCTGTACCTAGCCAGCAGTTCTTCCGATCTAGAATTTAAAACGTTATTAGTACAGCCATGAATAACATACGTTGTGTCCTCAGAGGTACCGTCTGTAAAATGGTCAACACTATTAGTTATATCGTCCACCCTTGCACCAGGGTAGCAGTAACGGGGCCTACGACTAGGGTTTCTCCCTCAGAATTCCTCGAGCTGCCCTCGAACAGTGGAATCGCCAACGATTCGTATTTCCGGTTCATCAGCATCTTCGAAACCTAAAACAGAAAACTTATTGTTTGTTATTACTGGTAGACAAGTCTTAGGTTTTCTCAATGGGGTTCCATTACGCACTCGAACGAAGGGTTGGGAACTAGGGGAAGAGAGAGGGCTATTAGTACTATTTATATTATTAGTAGAAACTGAAGCTGGAGGGTTCGTAACTGGAGTCTCAAGGGATTCTAATTTTGCCGTCAGGAGCATCACGCTTTCTTCAAGCCTTACTCTGGCCTCCCTCTCACGTTCTAACTCGTTCCTCAGGACTTCCATTCTTGAGCACCACCTGCAAACTAACCGTTCATTATTATTACCCATTGTAAATGCGTAAGCGGCAAATTTTCCTTCACAGCGCCTGCAAGTACTTGACGGGGGTGCCATGCTCTTAATTAGTAAAAGAACAAAAAACAAAAAACGAGCGTTTGGAAATTAATAAATTACAACGTAGTTCTACCGCGTGCTTATTGTGCCGTCACCTGCGCAAACGCGCAAAATGTTCTTGAAACGCAGAAACAGGTTCTTCTAACACAAATTTATATTAAATGAATATATAATTAAGCTCCCGCCGAAAGATCTGCAAAAGAAAAAATATTAATAAAACTTATCTGTCCGCTATTCGACCGACTTTTTTCCTTTTTTCCCACAGTGGGTGACCAAACTCTACTTGATCCCCCGAAGGAAGAGAAAATGAACCTTATGAAACCTCGTTTCTTGATAGATTTGAAAAACAAAAAAGGAAAACCAAGGGAATTTCAACCTTATGAAACCTCGTTTAGTAAGAGATTCAGGAAACAAACAAGGCAAGCCACGTGCACTAGCCTTGGTTTAATCAAATAATATAGTAATGAATAAAGTCAATAAATGAAATATATTCGTTAATGAATGATTAGTAACACGAAGTAATTTAGTTCAGAATGCACCAAACACTATTTTTTTTTAAAGACACTTCAACGAAACCACTTATTCAAATGGTAACACTGGACACTCGACAAAACACGTCTTTTCACAAGGAAAGACTGATCACATATGTGAACATATGTAAACATATATATATATCAGGGATGGGAAATCGAAATCTTTTTCGATTCAAATTCGATTCCGATTTTCACGCAATTAGAAATATAGATTCGAATTCGGCTTCAAATTTTTCGGTTTTTATCGATTCGAATTTTTTTCCGATTCGGATTATTTCTTTTTCGATTTCGATCCGATTCGAATCTGATTCGGATCCAGGCCTAATTTTTCTTGATTTTTATGAGTTCATTTAATAAAATTATACCTATCATCGTTGTTTTGGTCAAGGGGTGGCTGTTATTAATAAGTTTCATTTTTAATAAATAATACAGATAATTCTTAGTCTATTAACGATCTAAGTAATAACTTTAGATTTACTCTTAATAAGGTGCAAAAAAAATCATTCATATAAGCTAATTTATTAAACAATTAAGGCTCATATATACAAGAAATATTAATTATAGCATACATAAAAATTAAAATATGATAATAATACTTTAAGAAATATATCCACTGTATAGATACAAATTTACAAATTAAAATTAGCCCTGACAACTAAGATATTTTCAATGTTCGAATGCAAAAGGTTATTTCTTTGAGGACTTAAAACCAGCTTGAAAATCGAGAACAATCGTTCCACGCTAACCTGGGTCATTGGAATACCATGCACAATCAATGATAATTTGTAAATTTCAGGATACTTTAGCTTCATTGTATTCCACCAAGAAATTATATTGCTATCTGCTGGAATTCTTTCAATATTTGAAAATTCCTTTAAGGAAGCAAAGATACCGTTTCTCGTTGCATCGCTCGATTCCGTTTTGCTTTTTGAAAAGGCTCTTAACATGTTTTCTAAGTCATCATTCAATGCATTTGGAGTGGATGGCGGCTCTCGTGACGATTTGGGGATTTCTTCTATTTTAGAGTTTGAATCTAGCGATGACACCTTGTCCTGAAGTCGAATCAAATGCTTCACTGCATGTTCCTGTTCTATTTCATTCAAAAGAACACTAAATCTTGGATCTAAATAAAGTGACGAAACGACTGCAATATTCTGAAAGAGTTCCTTTTCTCTTTTCTTCATTGCATCCACAATATGGCTAGCAAGGAGGCATTGTTGTTTTGATGTTTCGCTTCTGCACTTAAACCATATCTTGTAGAAATCCCCAGGTGTAAGATTTTCTTCCTGTAATTGCAATGTAGTTTCCTTAGCTAGTTGTAATGATCGCATAATTTCTTCAAGTTTTTCCCAAGAGAGTTGGGAAAATTGCAGATCTTTTCCGATTATTTCAATATACTCTTCAATGAATGGTCGGAGTTCAAACAAACGGGAAATCATGTCATAAGTTGAGCACCAGCGAGTTACTATATCGACGATTGGTGCATGATAACCTTTTGTCTTTAGAATAGCCATTATGGTGGGAGTTCTTAATTTTTTGGCAAGTTTTCGTGCATGAGATATGGTGTTCAAACATAGTCCACTGCTAAATGCGTCTTTTATTGCTAGTTGCAAAATATGGGCGGCACATTTAATAGACAACACATTTTGCATTATAACTTCATCTTGTTCACTGTTGTCATCTAAATCAATTAGAGAGTCAATTTCGTTTGATATATTTTCCACTGCTTTTATCATGTTTCTAGCATTATCAGTAGTTACGGAATACACTTGATTTGCACTTAAGCTATACCTATCTAACACATTTAAAACCATTTCTTTAATATATTCACCAGTATGTGCACGAGCTAGTTCTGTAACAGCCAATGTTCTTATTTGTAGTGAGTCTTTGTCAATAAATTGCGCATTAATCGCCAGAACAGATCTATCCAGACGAGATGCAATATCTAGCTTTAGCGAGAAAAATCTTCCCTGGAGTTCTTCGCTTATTCTCTTCATTATATCAATAGCTTTTTCATCGACCAATTTGGAAATTTTTTTCCGATCCATCGTTATATTAAGTGATTGTTTGATTGGATCTATGATCTTGCACAAGCCACTGTCTTCTACTGCAGAGAAAGGCCTTCCATTCAATGTAACTAATTCAATCATGGCGTCATAGAAAGTCTTTTGATTCATTCTGAAATTTACTGAAGGACACAATATATCTTGAATAGTTTTTGTTCGCTTTGTTGATGGACTTTCTTGATCTTGCAAGAGAAGCCTTTTATATGGTAGGGCAGTTTCCTTTCTAGCCAATGATGAATACTCCTGTTTGTGATGCCTCTCAAGATGTTTCTTGAGATTACAAGAAGATGGATATTTAATAACCATATTGCAACCATTCAATTTGCAGGTTGCCTTTCCACCAGAGACTGTGAAATACGAATAAACTTCACTTGTTTTGTGGCGTCCCATTTGTGAAGGGTTGAAGGAGTAAAAATTATGAGAACGCTTGAGAAATCTAAACGATGTGTTGTGCTGCTTGTGCAAGTCAAAACTAATATAAGAATTCACCTTTCATTTATTTATATACAAATATGCGGAAGTGCTTATCTTGGTAGAGATCACGCTTTCAGAAGAATGAGAGCATGAAAAACACCTTTTCCAAGAATACTTTATATATCCGAGTTGTAAATAATAAAAATTCTGTCACCCCATTAACCTGCTAATCCTTCTTAAATTTAATCTGTGATATCTTTATCCAGTTAAACCTCGTTAACTCGAGGAAGTCGTCCTCTTTTATCAAGCTCTATTTTCGTATAACTGCAATAAACTGCTGACCTTTTTAATCCATTCCGGGCCTTTAAGGGAATTCACACATAAGCGAAAAGAGAGGTAATCACTACAAATCTTTAGAATTTTAACCACGTGGTCTAATGTGACTGTAAAGTCATCCAGCATTTCGAGCTAAGCGTGTGAAATTGTCACTCTCGGACAATACCAAAATTTAAGGATTAGGATCAGCACCTTAATGGATGGAGTATAGGATTAGTATGATTTTTGCCCGAGCAAACAGATTCTCGGAAAGGTCAGTCTTTACCCGTGGTCAAACCGGAAACGTTAATAAGCCTTATAAGTTATTTATAAGTTATAACCAAATTTTTAAAATCCGGATCCATATTTTTTATCGATTTGAATTCGAATTCGGATTCATCGTTTCTTTTCGATTCGGATCAAAATTTCGATTCAGATCCTCGCCCGTTTTTCGATTCGAATTTTTTTTCGATTCAGATTTCTCAAAAAATATCGATTAATTCCGATTATCGATTCGAATCCGATCCGATTTCCCATCTCTGATATATATATATATATATATATATATATATATATATATATATATATATATATATATATATCTTTCTATATATATATATATATATATATATATATATATATATATATATATATATATATATATATATATATATCTTTCTATATATATATATATATATATATATATATATATATATATATATATATATATATATCTTTCTATATATATATATATATATATATATATTTGTAGACTCCACTTACAATATTTATTTTTATTTTTATTTCTTTATTCTTTTGTGACCTGTTCCATAAACAAGCCATTTGAATTTATATTGAAGGTCGGCCAAAGTGCTAAAAGTGTCTTTTTATATATATATGTATGTATAGCGGTTTTTTTATTTGCCTGTTTATTTCTTTATGATTATTTAGGCTGTGACATATATATCACTAAGGCACTATTTTGTAATTAATTTTTTCTCAATTTATATTTATATTTATTTTTATTTCTTTATTTTTATTTCTTTATTTTTATTTCTTTATTCTTTTGTGACCTGTTTCATAAACAAGCCATTTGAATTTATATTGAATGTCGGCTGAAGTGCTAAAAGTGTCAATCTACCATATAAATGTTTGCTCCTCCCACAATTTTTTCTATGCTTACTATATATATGTATATGTATATATGTATATATATATATGTATATATATATATATGAATATGTATGTATGTATGTTTATTTTTGTAACCTATATATTGCCTTGATCTGTCCTTTCACTCCAGTGTTCCTGAGGATGTCATTAGACGAAAGCGCTTGAGCACCCCTTTGTGTTTCTTTTTTCCTTCGTGGTTTTATTCATCATAAATACTTTTCACGTGTCACTTTCGTGAAATAATTTTTCATATATATATATATATATATATATATATATATATATATATATATATATACCGTAAATTGCGGCGTATAAGTCGACTTTTTAAGCATGAAAAAATCTCCAAAACTTAGGGTCGACCTATACGCCGGGTATAAAAAGTGAACCTCTACCACAGAGTGGTAAACAAGCCTATCTAAACAAGACACTACAGGGGTAATGACAGTTAGCGATACATAATGACAGTTTATTGATTATACACACAATGTCATTATTACTGTAATTGAAACCTTCGGCCTAAGATAAACAGTTAAAATTTTACCATAACTTCAAGATTATGGTAATTTTGCTTCAAAATTATATTTTATTGACAATGAAATGTATGAACACACTTTAATATCCTTCGAGGTCTGCATACAGGTCCGATTCACTGGAAGATCCAACTTCGTCTTCGTGGCTTTCGCTGTCATCCTCCTCGTCACCGTCTCTCCACAACAAATCATCTTCTTCCCCATCCATTGCTTTTGAAATCCCACATTTTTTGAACAATTTTACAACAGTTTCTACACGAACAGCTTCCCAAGACTTTATCACAAAATCGCACAACACATCCAGTGGTGGAGCACGCATATTACCACGCTTTGTGAATGACTTTTCTCCCTCAACCATCCATTTATTCCACTCCAAACGAACATTGTCCTTAAATGGCTTATTTAGGCTTACATCGAGAGGTTGAAGCACAGACGTTAACCCCCCTGGTATTACTGCAGTTACAGTATTGTTTCTTTGTAGATGCTTCTTGACATTATCTGTTAAATGGCTTCTGAACATATCCCATACCAACAAGCCCCTTTCCTTGCGTAATCCACCAGGCCGCCTACTCCACACATTGTCAATCCATAAATGTACTCCATCTTCGTCCATCCACCCCTTCTCATGGACATGGGCAAAAACACCTGGAGGGAACTTTATATTTGGCATTGTTTTTCGTTTAAAAATAACCATTGGTTTTAACTTAGTTCCGTCTGCGAGGCAGCTTAATACAACAGTGAACTTCGTCTTCTCGTGACCTGTACTTTTTATCAGAATAGTTTTTTTTGCCTTTGGAGTCAACAGTTTTATTGCTAAGCATATCGAAAAAACAAGGTGTTTCATCCATATTACCAATCTGACATTGTGGGTAGTCGTGTTGCTTCCTCAGTCCAATAACGTATGTATGGAAATTTATAATTTTGTCTTCGAGGTCTGCAGGGAGTTTTTGTGCAATTTTAGTTTTCTGCCGCAACACCAACCCTTCCTCTTCATGAAGCGACCACACCAGTTCGCAGTTGCTTTAAAATCTTTGTTTTTATCGGGTGTGTTCTTGCCCACTTAAGTGCTTCAGTACGTATGCTAGTTCGGGTAACTGTATAGCCATTTTGACGGTTTTCGTTGATCCAACTTTCTAAGTAAATCTCCAATTCAGGCCAGTGACAGATGCCGGTTCTTAAAGCACATTTTTTCTTAGGCGTCTTCTTCAGGGAGGCTTCATTTTTCTTCCAATCACGCACCAGCTTTTCATTAACTCCATACTTCCTCGCTGCAGCACAGTTGTTTGAAGAGTTTGCAAACGCAACAACTTTCAGCTTGAAACTAGCGTCATATTTCATCCTTTTTGCTGGGGGTTCCATAGGGGTAAACTAGACAAGAAGACACGCTGGGCTCTGGCTCTACCTAGATTGTTGTCAGGTTGGTGTATGGGTAATGAGTGGATGCCGGCAAGAGCATTAGGCCTCGGTGGCTTAGTAAATTACCTTGTTGGTTTGTTCAGTATACGCTTTCGCTATAGGCTGTATCCACATTCCAATTCTAGCCTAGCTTTTGTTTGGGGGTCGACTTATACGGCGAGTATACCAAAGTAACCAGAATTTTGAGCTGAAAATTTTGAGGTCGACTTATACGCCAGGTCGACTTGTACGCCGCAATTTACGGTATATATATATATATATATATATATATACATATATATATATACACACAGTGAGTTCGAAAAGTCCCCGCAGTCAACGTGCTTCACCCAGTATATGCGCGCTTTGCCGGTTTCAGCAGGTTTAAACTCGATCGTGTCAGTACTGTGACAAAGTTGGGATCGTGGCAATAGTGTGTTTCGATAGCTTGGTAAAAAAATGTGTGTGCATCCTTGTCTATCAATATGTTAACAACCGAGGAACGAATATTTTTAGCTGAGTATGTGTTTCGAGCAGGAGATAAGTATACAGATGATGTGAAACAAAAATTTCGTGAGGATTTTCCGAATTCCGATGTTCCACATCGTGATACTGTACGCGATTTAATCTGTAATTTTCGTATAACTGGTTCTGTGGCAGATGCAGTTAGAAGTGGTAGACCTACTATTTTATTGGAGGAAAAACTTCTGGACATTTCTGATAAGATGTTGAAAAGCCTCTCTAAATCAAATTGGCTCAGGAGAATAACGTTGCTGTAGGTACTACGCACAAAGCTGTAAAACAAGAACTGAAATTATTTACATGCAAAATTTCGCCCGTGAAAGAGTTAAAAGTGATTGATCCTATGCATTTAACATAGCACTGCGGAGAGACTTTTCGAACGCATCATAGGAGAAATTCATATTTTTCTATTTCAACAAACCATAATTCATATTTTTCTCTTTCTAAAGGCCATAATGTCTGTGAGCAAGGAAGAACGAATCCAGATAATTCTACTCATAGGAAATCGGAGTCAAAGAGAGGCCGGTGCTGAATTTAACAGACTGCATCCAGACTGCGAGCCAATAACAAAGAGTTGTGTTAGCAGACTTGTTGCAAAGTTTAAGGAAACAGGATCCATAGAAGATAAACCACGCAGTGGACCTTCAAGGAGGTCCACTGACGATGATACAGCGACTGCTATCCTGGCTCATTTTAACAGAAGTCCCAATAAGTCGTCTCTTCAGCGATTGTCCGACGAGACAGGAGTGTCGAAAAGTAGCATCCATCGCATTCTTCAGGCTCAAAAATGGCATCCATATAAACTTCAGATCTTACATAAATTAAGCGAAGATGATCCCGACCTGCGGAGGGAATTTTGTGAATGGGCTACGGATCAATATGCTCGGGATGTCAATTTCCAGTCCACCATTCTGTTCAGTGACGAGGCTGTTTTTTATGGAAATGGTGAGGTAAATCGACAGAACACCCGCTACTGGTCTCAAAACAACCCTCACTGGTATACCTCTTCAAAGGAACAAGGTGCATCTCGGGTAATGGTATGGTGTGGTATTTGGAAGGATCGCATCATAGGCCCCCTCTTTTTCGATGAACATGTCACTGGAGGCACCAACCTACGTATGCTCAAGGAAGAAGCATTTCCCAGTGTCTTGAACGAAGAAGGAAATTTCCCAACATGGTTCCAGCAAGACGGCGCTCCTGCACATTACAGCACCCAAGTAAGGGAATACTTGTACCAACAATTCCCTGGTCATTGGATAGGACGTCGAGGGCCTGTGCAATGGCCAGCTAGAAGCTCAGATCTCACGCCACTAGATTTTTATCTCTGGGGCCACTTGAAAGCGCTGGTATACGCAGAGAAAATTAGGAGTGTTGAACATTTGCGGCAGCGCATTATTGGGGCATGTAACACCATTACTCCTGACATCATTCACCGTGTGCTTGCTGACTGGGTATCACGTTTGAATTTGTGTATTGAAAACAATGGTGGACATATTGAGTACGTTTTGTAAATAAAAGCTTTTGTTTTGCCTTTTTTATTATTTTTCCTATAATGCCGGACTTATGGACACCCTGTATATATATATATATATGATATATATATATATATTATATATATATATATGTATATACACACATATATATATATATATATATATATATATATATACAGTATATATATATATATCTATATGTATATATATGTGTATATATATATATAAAATGATATATATATATATATATATATATATATATATATATATATATATTTTTTTTTATATATGTTAACCCCTCCGTCTTTGGCCTTGGTTGGTTCGAAGTCGACGGGGGTTCTGGTTAGGTGGCAGCAACGTATTTGCTACTCGCAGTAGTTTCGTCTATACTACTCTCCGAGTTCTTCTATAGTGGTTCGGAGGATTCTGGGGAACTTACTAAGTTATCTGATGGTTCCCCGATTCCTCTTATAAGGTATCGGGAAATTATTTCGCTCTGCTTTATTGACTGAGTTCTCTGAAGAGAGCACGACTCGTAGGAGAAGATAAAAACCTTTCTTTTACTGTAATTTACAGCTAAAATGTACAGGTAATACTCAGCCTCTAAGTTAGATGAGACTTTTACAGGGGAAGAGGTTCGACCTCTTTCGACAATGGCTCAGGCCGGAATTTAAAAGTTAGGAGGCCCTCGGCCTCCTCGAGGAGGGCTCTGACTCCTCGCTGAAGGGCTGCTAAGACAGGAGTCTCTCTTATTTTAGAAATACAAGCATCATGTTAGTCTAAATGTTGGGGGAGTGCAGTTAAAGGTGATATCCCCCCCCCCCGTTTACTGGATATCTACGTTAAGCCTAATTTTAAACACATGATCAGAATTTTGAAAGATTCCAAAATTAAACAAGAAAAAATAAGTAAAAAAAATAATAATCGTAATATCGCCCAGTATACATTCCTAAATGGCGACAATTTCGGAGTAGTACATTGAGTACAATCTAAGTACATTACGAATACACTGTAAGTTTGGTTTACTACAACTATGATTATAATTACCAATTAATTCACATTCGCTTATTATCGTTAATTACACTTTCATTAAAGTACATTAATTACATTATATTAAATTATTATCGTTAATTGTAGTTTCATTAAAGTACATTAATTACATTATATTAAAGTATTACAGTTAATTACAATTAAACAGTTAACTATAGCTTTGTTTTGTTTTTAGTGTTTCATAGTTATAGGCAATTAAGATTTTAGGAATATATCAAGAAGTATATGGGCACATACGGTGTATATATTATATATATATACACGGTGTGTGTATATATATATATATATATATATATATATATATATAAACATAACACACATAATGATGTTTTATAAATTAAAAGCAAGCGAGAGGAGATTTTCACCTCTAAAGCGCTCGCTTTCGCTTGGTCAGCTGAATTCGAACACTTGCATAAGCATTTATGAGATTGCGAGAAATTAATTTATTTAAAGAAAAGAAATAAAAAAATACATATAAACGTATGTACATGTACGTAACTATGTACGTAATCATGATCATCAGGAGACATATACGAATGCACAAAGTATTGTACATATATTGGTAGTCGCACAATAAGTTGACAATAGGTAGACAATAGGTAGGTCGATGAATGAATAATTAATGCAATTAATAAAAGTTAACGGTCAAGAAAAGATATGGATGTATGAATGAACAACATTTACAGAACGACGTATAGAGTGTAAAGGTTTTTATTATTATGTTAAAGAATTTACCATACATTGAATACTAAAGATATGATCGGTATTCAAGGTATGGAAAATGTGAAGAGAATTACGCTACTTTATGACGTCATAGTTATTCAAGTTATGCAATACGTCAGTTCATAATTAGTACGCCATAGTTATTTAATTTGTACGTACAGTACAAGTCATTATTGGGAGAATTTAGAAGAGGTGAATTAGAGAAATACAGTAATGAATAAAGATATACAGACAAGGGTTCAAATGATGCCACATGCAATATGTATGCATAATCTAATAAAATTTAGGGATGAAGGTTAGATGCAAGACAACAATAATTAATTATCGTAAAGTCTATAATAAATGGAAAATGCGAGATATGGAAATATTTAATGGAAATGTTAAACGATCTAAACGGTCGAGTGTCTTTTTTGTACTTTGAGGGAATGAAATTAAGGGACATTCGCTTCTCACAACGAACCTCCAATGACATAAACATGGATACGACTCAACCATAGAAATGGTAGCTAGCATGGTTGTGACACTGCAAAAATAGAAAGTAAATCAAAATTTTATCCAAACTCGCGTTAGGCGATTTTGGTTCTTATGTAAAAATTAATATTTGATTATATAGGAATTATTCATTTTTACAGGGCTCTTCCCTCTAGAATAATATTAATACAATAATATAATATTCTAACTAATTCAAACTAGAAGATGACTAATGGTTTTTATAATTACAAATTTATATACAACATAAGTCGGGGTAAGTAATCAAATCTAATTTTAGACAACCAATTAAGTTAGACAACCAATGATATTGTAAAATTTTTTACAAAATTTTATTTTCCTGTGAGAAAAAAATTACATACATAATGTATAGTAGGTAAAGGAAAAAATTTAAATTTTAAAGTTTGGGAATATTCCAAGTTACCATGATCGGACATTTAATAAACTAATTTGATGGACTAGTGTAGGTAAAGATCGACTTAAATTTTACTGTTGGATAGACTCTTCAGCAGTGGGAGAACGATCGCAGAAATGTAAACTTATTTCAAGTACGAATAAGTTGGTTTAGTATAATATTAAAATTTATTTAAAAAAGTAAAATTATTTTAGTAAAAACATTAAAATTTATTATTTACAGTTTTTAGATACTAAATGTTGTTAGCCATTAAGAAAATACAGGGAAAAGAAAGATAGAATTACGTAATGGATGATGTATAGACCTGTGGTCAATTGTGGATTTATGTGTATTAGGTACAGAGTGTAAGTGGTTGGTGATATGTCCAAATGGGGAAGTTATACATAAGTGCGCATACGTATATATACGTATACGTAGAATATGAATATGTAGATTATGAGAGTAATTGGTTCATCCCGTGAAGAACTAGATCATCAGTGGTCATTGGTGGATTAGGATTATATCTGTATACAATATATAATATATTGATACATATATAATTTAAGGAACAGATTAGCTTTGGTTAAAATTACTTAATAATGCATGAACAAGCGTATATATAGTAAGCAACATTTATTACGATTAATAGATTAAATAATCTAGAGTAAATATCATAGTTAACACTTACACGCAATTAAATAAAGTTTATCATGATATCCAATGATTTTAGAATAAGGTTTGTGTATATATATAGTGTATATAGTGTGCATACATGGCGTGTGTATGTGTCGGGATTCGGAAGGTTTTCGAATTAACAAGTTTAAAAATAATGTATAATAGTTTAAAATGGGAGTAGGATTATAAAATCCTTTAAGTTTAAGTGAATTATTATTAAGTTCTAATGCAGGTAGTATTAATGGCAATGTATTCGACCAATAACATTCATACTCATATAGTAACAGTATATTACCATTAATATTAGCCATTAATATTAACAAGAAGTATCAGTATGATAATTGACTTAAGAACATTAAGAATACAAATTAATCATAGAAATCAATTATAAATTATAATGGACTGAACATGGGGTTATAGGTTCCATATAATACTCTTAAAAATAAAAAACAACTTAAACATAAATTGAGGTTATGTTCCACAGTACCAAAAGAGGCTCCTGGTTGGCTTTTGGACCAAACTGGGTGAAAGAAAACAGATGGTTAAACTGTGGTTTGACTGGAGCCAAAGTAGAGTCAACCATGGTTGAACCATTTCCCTGGTTGACAGTGGGTTCAACTGGGATTAGGGTATTGGAAAAAAAATTGGAATACTGCATTCGGGGGAATTGAGAGTGACCAATCGGGGAGATATGATGTCTGAAATTAACAATATGTCTTTTCGTGAGGACTTTGCTCTTTAGGAAAACATTGATTGTCACACTGCTCAGAATACAAATTAAAGGAGTTCAAACAAAACGGAGGGACGGCATGTTCCTTCCCATAGTAATTTAAAAAGTCATTGAGACATGATCGATTAGTTACTACACTATTACTGTCATTATATACATCACAATAATTATAAAAATCGCTACAATCATTTGTAAAAACGGTTTTGGTTACAAACAATAAAATATATAATTTCACCTATATATTTATGTACGCAATTACTGCATGCAAAAAGACACAGAAGGTTGAATTAAAGAGACAAACCTGTCAATTCAGGTTGAATTAAATTCTCTTAACTTAAATTTTCTTAAATTAAATTCTCTTAAATTCTGGTTGAATTAAATTCTCTTTTACAACAAAAAAAGGTTGAATTAAATTGACTGTACTGAACTGACTTGAAACTGACTTCAAACTGACTTGAACTTGGCTTGAACTACAACTGACTTGGAACTGACTACAACTGACTTGGAACTGACTACAACTGACTTGGGACTGACTACAACGGTCTTGGGACTGACTACAACTGACTTGGAACTGACTACAACTGACTTGGAACTGACTCCAACTAACTTGGAACTGACTACAACTGACTTGGGACTGACTACAACTCTCTTGGGACTGACTACAACTCTCTTGGGACTGACTCCAACTCTCTTGGAGCTGACTACAAGTGACTTGGAACTGACTTAAACTGACTTACTGACTTGAACTGCTATCAAGTATTTCTACAAATCTCTGGGGCGGTTGTCCCTCTGGATGCAACCTACTGACTTGAACTGCTATCAAGTATTTCTATAAATCTCTGGGGCGGTTGCCCCTCTGGATGCAACCTACTGACTTGAACTGCTATCAAGTGTCTCTAAAATAAAAAAATTAAAAAATGAACAACATTTCACTCGAATGTACGCGAAGGTACGGTAATACTATGTTTGGTACATAAAAATAAAATTATTCTACACTTACTATAATAGTAAAAATAACTGTTTCAATAAAAAGAAATGTATCACTGGTGTATGGAATGTTCACTGTATTTCTTGTTAATTCTAGCTTGATACTAGTTACTAACTGTTAATAATACTATATTCTCAAATGTTTAGAAATTACTTCTTTTTTTTACCCCCAAAAAAAAGATCGGTATTTAACAAAATTCCTACGGCGAAATCCTTGGAGACGTGTCCAGAAGACGTGTCTTGCTGGCTACTTCTTCTTGGATGAAGACTAGGCGTGGAGAAATTGGAGTCGTGACACACCGGTTCAAGGGTAGATGTGACGAACTGGAAGTCGTGACACGCCGGTCAACTGTATGTTGGTACTAGTTCCAGGGTCTGGAAGACTGGAAGAATCATGGGTGCAGAGTCGCCAGTTTATTCTATTTCCAAGGTCTGGAAGACTGGAAGAATCCTGGCAGGGTCGCCACTTTTGTTAACCCCTCCGTCTATGGCCTTGGTTGGTTCGAAGTCGACGGGGGTTCTGGTTAGGAGGCAGCAACGTATTTGTTACTCGCAGTAGTTTCGGCTATACTCCGCACCGAGTTCTTCTATAGTGAATCGGAGAATTCTCGGGAAACTTACTAAATTATCTGACGGTTCCCCTATTCTTCTTATAACGTATTGGGAAATTATTTCGCTCTACTTTATTGAATGAGTTCTCTGAAGAGAGCACGGCTCGAAGGAGAAGATAAAAACATTTCTTTTACTGTAATTTACTCCTAAAATGTACAGGTAATACTCAGCCTCTAAGTTAGATGAGACTTTTACAGGGGAAGAGGTTCGACCTCTTTCGACAATGGCTCAGGCCGGAATTTAAAAGTGAGGAGGCCCTCGGCCTCCTCGAGGAGGGATCTGACTCCTCGCTGAAGGGCTGCTAAAACAGGAGTCTCTCTTATTTTACAAATACAAGCATCATGTAAGTCTAAATGTTGGGGGAATGCAGTTGAAGGTTATGTTCCCCCCCCCCCCCCCGTTTACTGGATATCTACGTTAAGCCTAATTTTAAACACGTGATCAGAATTTTGAAAGATTCCAAAATTAAACAAGAAAAAATAAATAACAAAAAAATAATAATCGTAATATCGCCCAGTATACATTCCTAAATGGCGACAATTTCGGAGTAGTACATTGAGTACAACCTAAGTACATTATGAATACATTGTAATTTTGGTTTACTACAACTATGATTATAATTACCAATTAATTCACATTCACTTATTATCGTTAATTACAGTTTCATTAAAGCACATTAATTACATTATATTAAATTATTATCGTTAATTATAGTTTAATTAAAGTACATCAAATACATCATATTAAAATATTACAGTTAATTACAATTAAACAGTTAGCTATGCTTTGTTTTGTTTTTACAGTGTTTCATATTTATAGGCAATTAAGATGTTAGAAATATAACAAAAAGTACATGAGCACATACGGTGTATATATATGTATATATATATATATATATATATATATATGTAAAGAACGACGCTTGTATAGAAGAACGTTCCGCACAAGATGAGGAGGGAGAACGAACAAATGAAAAATGAGGTAACCATCCGGGAATCGAACCCGGGATCTTCCGATTGCCGGTCAGATATGCTATCCACTACACCATGGGCCTCGATTGATCAGAAGTCGTAATTCTCCTACATACAAGCAGAAACCAATGCCCTGAGGGGGCACCTCCCGCATGCCGCACATATATACATTTTAACTGCAAACAACACACAGTATAATTAATGTAAAGAGCGACACTTGTAGAGAAGAAAGTTTCGCCGAAGATGAGGGAGAACGAACAAATGAAAATGAGGTAACCACCCGGGAATCGAACCAGGGATCTTCCGATTGCCGGTCAGATATGCTATCCACTACACCATGGGCCTCGATTGATCAGAAGTCGTAATTCTCCTACATACGAGCATTGGTTTCTGCTCGTATGTAGGAGAATTACGACTTCTGATCAATCGAGGCCCATGGTGTAGTGGATAGCATATCTAACCGGCAATCGGAAGATCCCGGGTTCGATTCCAGGGTGGTTACCTCATTTTTCATTTGTTCGTTCTCCCTCTTCATCTTGTGCGGAACGATCTTCTATACAAGCGTCGTTGTTTACATTAATTATACTGTGTGTTGTTTGCAGTTAAAATGTGTATATATGTGCAGCATGCGGGAGGTGCCCCCTCAGGGCATTGGTTTCTGCTCGTATGTAGGAGAATTACGACTTCTGACCAAACGAGGCCCATGGTGTAGTGGATAGCATATCTGACCGGCAATCGGAAGATCCCGGGTTCGATTCCCGGGTGGTTACCTCATTTTTCATTTGTTCGTTCTCCCTCCTCATCTTGTGCGGAACGTTCTTCTATACAAGCGTCGTTCTTTACATTAATTATACTGTGTGTTGTTTGCAGTTAAAATGTATATATGTGCGTCATGCGGGAGGTGCCCCCTCAGGGCATTGGTTTCTGCTCGTATGTAGAATTACGACTTCTGTTCAATCGAGGCCCATGGTGTAGTGGATAGCATATCTGACCGGCAATCGGAAGATCCCCGGTTCGATTCCCGTGTGGTTACCTCATTTTTCATTTGTTCGTTCTCCCTCCTCATCTTGTGCGGAACGTTCTTCTATAAAAGCGTCGTTCTTTACATTAATTATACTGTGTGTTGTTTACAGTTAAAATGTATATATGTGCGGCATGCGGGAGGTGCCCCCTCAGGGCATTGGTTTCTGCTCGTATGTAGAATTACGACTTCTGTTCAATCGAGGCCCATGGTGTAGTGGATAGCATATCTGACCGGCAATCGGAAGATCTCGGGTTCGATTCCCGGGTGGTTACCTCATTTTTTATTTGTTCGTTCTCCCTCCTCATCTTGTGCGGAACGTTCTTCTATACAAGCGTCGTTCTTTACATTAATTATACTGTGTGTTGTTTGCGAGAGGAGATTTTCACCTCAAAAGCGCTCGCTTTCGCATGGTCAGCGGAATTCGAACACTTGCATAAGCATTTATGAGATTGCGAGAAATTAATTAATTTAAAGAAATAACATAAAAAGAATACATGTGAACGTATGTACATGTACGTAACTATGTACGTAATCCTTATCATCAGGGAACATGTACGAATGCACAAAGTATTGTAAACATATTGGTGGTCGCACAATAGGTTGACAATAGGTAGACAATAGGTAGGTCGATGAATGAATAATTAATGCAATTAATAAAAGTTAACAGTCACGATAAGATATAGATGTATGAATGAACAACATTTACATAATGACGTATAGAGTGTAAAGGTTTTTATTATTATGTTAAAGAATTTATCATACTTTGAAGGTATGGAAAATGTGAAGGGAATTACGCTACTTTATGACGCCATAGTTATTCAAATTATGCCATACGTCAATTCATAATTAATACGCCATAGTTATTTAATTTATACGTACAGTACAAGTCATTATTGGGAGAATTTAGAAGAGATGAATTAGAGAAATACAGTAATGAATAAATACGTAGAAACAAGGGTTCAAATCATGCCACATGCATTATGTATGCATAATCTAATAAAATTTAGGGATGAAGGTTAGATGCAAGACAACAATAATTACTTATCATAAAGTCTATAATAAATGGAAAATGGCGATATGGGTAATATTGTGATGGAAATGTTAAACGATCTAAACCATCGAGTGTCTTGTTTTTACGTTGAGGGAGTGAAATTAAGGGACATTCGCTTCTCACAACGAACCTCCAATGACACAAACATGGATACGACTGAATCATAGAAATGGTAGATAGCATGGTTGTGACACTGCAAAAATAGGAAGTAAATCAAAATTTTATCCAAACTCGCGTTAGGCGATTTTGGTTCTTACGTAAAAATGAATATTTGATTATATAGGAATTAATCATTGTTCATTTTTACACACACACACACACACACACACACACACACATATATATATATATATATATTGGCTATTGACATCCTTCAAGGTTTAATAGTACCAACATTTCGGAATGCACTAATTCCATCTTCAGGGCTAAAACATTAAAATACCAAATCACATACAAAATACAAATTGCTTAATAACAATTTAAAATAAAGTTAAAAATTATAAAAAGTAGCTAGGAAAATGTGAAACATGAAAACTAAAAGGTAAATAAATGTGAAGTTAAAAAGTTACAATTATAAAAAGTAGCTAGGAAAAATATAAAAGCATTAAAACTGAAAGGTAAATAAAATAAACTAAACTAGTACCTTAGCCAAAACATAGCAGATCTACCGATGATTCGTCAGAATTAGGTCTGGTTTTAATTTATAGATAAAGAAAGATTCCATAATTTTGAACTTAAGTTCAGAGCTTCCTGCAGCAAGTACGGCGAAATTAGACTGTGAAATTGGGTGGTTATTGTTGTGCGAGTGATTACATATGAGAGAATTAGGTAGTTTGCCAAGAGATAAATTTGTACGGACCGATTTACCGAGATGTTCGTAAATACGGGATTTTAAATGTCTTTTAGTTTTACCTATATATGACACCATACAGTGGTCACGTCCTTATATTTAAATGAATGGTAAATCGATTTAGACGGGGTGAATATAATTTTTATACATAGTTGTGGTTAGAATTCCTGAAGCGATTTTAAAAGTTTGTTTCTAATGTTAAAACTTGAGGTTCCCATATAAGGGAAAGTGAAATACAGGATATCGTTGGGGACTGTAATTAAGTCTCTAGTTGTGGGGTTTATTAGTCTATTTAAGGTTCTGCCTATTGTAGTCTCCACCAGTCTAGAAGGGAAATTATTCTTGGTATGTAGTTTACGGATGAAATCTAGTTCATCGTGTAGTTTAAACTAATCTGAACAGATACTGAAAGCTCTATTGGTCTGAGTTGAAATTAAATTTCGTTTGAAACCCAAAGGGATAAAGGAAGAAAAGTTCGCAGTAAGATTGGTGAATGTCGGCTCTCGGTAAACAGAAGTTTCAAAAGAGGAATTAGTTTTTATTATCTTAATGTCCAGAAAGGACAGAGAGCTATTAGATTTAGCTTCTGAAGTAAATTCAATGTTAGGGTCGGGTGTGTCGAATTTTTCAACTTTCAAATTCCAAATATGAGTGGTGCTAAAAAGTTGCAGCATGACTTAGGAATTCTAAAGTTATTTTTGTTAATTTAATATAATTTAGTTTTGCTTGGTAAGAAGCTACATAAAAATAGTGACTTTTTTGACATTTTGTGGAATTATATAATAATTATTATATTAATAATTATATATGCTGTATATAATATAATGCACTGCTGTTTTTGCTTATTTCACAGGTTGAAACAGATTCATCAGTGTGCTGAAGATTACTTGTCCGTCAGTGCTACCATCCTACCCAGTGGGAATTGACCTACAATGGCTTCTAAAAGGAGGACAAGACTGGGGACATTCACACATATGAGCAACCTAATTGGAACTGGTAGAGAGTTGTTGCCCTCTGAACTCCCAACTCTGCGAGACGTTCTGAAATATGGGCTGCTGCTAAGAGAACAAAGTGGTGAGGATGTGAGAAACTACCCAGCAGCCAGTCTTGCAAAGGACATTTACCCTAAAGTGCTTGAAAAGTGGGAACGAGCAAACAGTTCTTTTGTAGCCCCCGTTGTAAATTCACGAGTCACAATCTTAAACAAGATCCAAGAGAGCTGGGAGCAGGCCAAAAACATATCTCTTGGGAGAGGAAAGCTACATGTCAAAGAGGCTTTCATTGCAAAACTTGACAAGCTTTTTGACATCCTCAGTTGCAATTGTAAAATTGTTCTCTGCTCTGAATTTGGCTGCCTTGCAGATGCTGGTTGCAAAAACGAAACTCACATTAACTGTACATGCCCTAGGGAGATGAAGATCCCTGTGAAGGAACTCGCTTTCATTAAAGGTCAGAGAGACAAGTCTGGTTCTATTGGACCACATCAGATTGGCTTGCCAGATCAACCTGAGCACAACAGACAAGTCAAAAAGCAGAAGCAGCAAGAAGACGAAAGAAGAAGGCTTGCTGAATATAAGCAGAGAAGTAAGCAGGATGTTTCAATGCCATCAAATGAAATAATTTTCTCTGATGATGAAAATGAAGAACAAATAGCTGATGCTCAAGATGGAAAGGATGGAAGTTATGAAGTGACATTAGAAATACCAAGCACGTCTTCAACTTCCAATAAAAAGCCAGAGTACAACACATTAGAAATACCTAATGTTGCTATGCATAGCATCAAATATGGTGTTGGCCTGCGTGCCACAGCTGCCATCACCACTGCTGCCTTTATGGATGCTGGCTTGATCACTGAAGAAGACAAGAGACTTGTAGTTGATCACAATAAAGTCAAGAGGGCCCAAGAAAAAGTTATGAGATCCCTGGATCAGGAATTTGATGATCTTTGTAAGAAGGGTGAAATTGACTGCATCTTCTTTGACGGCCGTCAAGATACAACTAAAGTTATGCTGAAAGCAGACAATTCAGATCGTCAGTTCCCCAGCATCATCAAAGAAGAGCATTATTCTGTGTGCAGTGAGCCAGGTGGAAGATATCTCTACCACTTCACTCCTGAGAAAGGCTCAACGAGAAAAAAACCTGCTGAAGTTATTGCTGATAATCTTGTAGATGTCATGAAGGAGAAGGGCATTGATAAAAGCCTGCAGGCCATTGGAGGTGATTCTACAAATGTTAACACTGGCTGGGAGGGTGGTTCCATGCATTGGGTAGAGGTCAAGTTTTGCCGTAAGCTGATCTGGTTGGTTTGTGCCCTCCACACTAACGAGTTACCCCTGCGACACTTGATCACAGCACTGGATGGGAAGACCTTGTCTAACAACAAGTGGACAGGTAACATTGGCAAGATGCTAGACACTGCAACCGAACTTGAAATTGATCCTTCATTCACCAAACTCTCAATTGGAGAGCCTCTTACTTCACTGAGTGACAATGTCGTAAAGGATCTCTCTACTGATCAAGCGTACGGGTATAGGATCACACAGGCCATAAGGACAGGAGAACTTCCCACAGATCTGGCCCTTCTTGAAATTGGTCCAGTGAGCCATTCAAGGTGGTTGACAACAGCAAACAGGCTTTGTCGCATATGGGTTTCAAAACATGGCCTTAAAGGCAAAACCCTCAACAACTTAAGACTGATAGTGGAATACATTGTTGGTGTGTACTACCCCTTGGTTCAACATCAAAGTAAAACACTCTTGGGTGGAAGGCCCACGCCACATCTTGCTTCAGCTGCCGCTAGTTAGGCTGCAAAAGAAGGCTGTAGTGGATGCTGTTTTGCCAACCATCAAGCGCTCAGCATGGTATGCATTCAGCGAAATGATAATCCAGACACTCTTGTGCTCAGATGACAGTGAGGAGAGGAGAGCTGGTGTCCAAAAGATTGTTGACATGAGGGGTGGAGATGATGACACACTTGGAGATCTTTCTGTACGTCCCAGGAAGACACCTTCCATCAACCCCAGTGCTTCTTCCGTGTTGGAGCTGACAGACTGGTCTGACGGGGTATTTGAACCTCCTTTGACATGTAAACTGACTACAGCGGAAGTAAAGAAGTTCTTTGACAAGCCTATGCAAGTTCCACAGTGGCCCTGTCATGCTCAGTCAATAGAGAGGTGTGTGAAACAAGTCACAGAGGCAGCAGGCAGGGTGTATACACATGAGAAACGTGAGGGCTATATCAGAGGCCAAGAAGCAAGTCGGCGGCTTGTTGTTTAAATATTTTTTTTTACTGATGTCATTACTTTCTAATGTTGTTTTATGATTACAAGGATATGTTTTATGATTACTAGGATATGTTTTATGCAGAGAAACTAAAATTTTTATAGATTACCTGACATTTTGAGAAGCTAAAATTAATAAATGTTGTTTTCCGAGAGCAATTTATGTGCTTTTTAATCAAACGTAGATTTACCAAGCTAAGTGTTGAGCAATCACAAAAATAATAGCAGATTTGAATTCTTCACATCCAAAAACATATTTTTAAAACCCCTCAGTGAAGGAATTGGCAAAAATTAATTTTCACCTCCCAAATTGACACACCCTAATGTTAGGGTGCTTAGAATTAAGGTAATTACGAAACAAAGGAATATGGTCTGGTGATTTGAACAGGAGAAAAGTGTCATCAATATATCTTCTGTAAAAAACCGGTTTGAAGTTGGAAGGACACTCATTCAGCCATTTGACTTCATGATGACAAAGAAACGCGTTAGCTAAGGTGGGACCAAGAGGCAGACCCATTTGAACACCTTCAGTCTGTTTAAAATATTCACCGTTGAATATAAATATAAATATATGAATATACATTAAAACCAGACCTAAATTCTGACGAATCATCGGTAGATCTGCTATGTTTTGGCTAAGGTACTAGTTTATTTTATTTTATTTACCTTTCAGTTTTAATGCTTTTATATTTTTCCTAGCTACTTTTTATAATTGTAACTTTTTAACTTCACATTTATTTACCTTTTAGTTTTAATGTTTCACATTTTCTTAGCTACTTTTTATAATTTTTAACTTTATTTTATATTGTTATTAAGCAATTTGTATTTTGTATGTGATTTGGTATTTTATTGTTTAGCCATGCAGATGGAATTAGTGCATTCCGAAACGTTGGTACTATTAAACCTTGAAGGATGTTTTTTTTCTCTGGTGTTCCTGTTTATTATTAAACTGCCTTTTCCACGCCATCAATCAATAGCCGATATAATCACCAAACGCTATGGGAGACCAGCATTGCACATGTACAGAAGACTTGAAAATCTTGACTACAAGGCTAGAAAACTTCAGTGCGATTTGCGGTTCCTTACTTGCTGTAGAAACCAGAGTTTGATTCATGGCTTTTTGATGTTCAAACTTAGTAACTTTCATTTGCCAAAAAGTGAAACCTATAGGAACTGTCAAAAACAATTACTAGATACAGAAATTAAATTTAAGAAAAGGCTCAGTAATGAATGTAATCGGGATCTTAATCAGTCTACTTGTAATTTTAAGTCTCTGTTGTAGATTTAACATCTTTTGAACGTCATTCAGACGGGCAATTTGAAATGTATTGCAAGGGTGAATTTTGTTCAGAACAGGAAACTCCAAAAATTAGGATATAATACGATTAATAATGTAGCAGCGAATGCTCTTATCTTTAATTATTCTTCTAAAGTTCTCAGTGATATTAAAAAATCTGCCCTTCGTAAAGGCCTGAAATTCTCTCTTACTCCAAAGAAGCTTAATTTTTACGATCATTTCCTCAACTTTGAGTTATTTTTTAAGGACCTCTTAAAACATTCATTCTTTGACCCACAAAGAAAAGGTTTTAACTTTTTATCTAATAATTTACGTAATTAAGTTTTTACTTCATTTTATGCTTTTAACCCTTATGGCAATAGACCAAATATGGAGGTGGAAGAGTTTCAAAGTCTAAGAAATCTGTCTTTGGACAAGTCATTGGTGGATGCAAGACCAGACAAAGGCAATGGCGTTGTTCTTTTGGACAGGAATGTTAATGTCGATAAAATGTTAGATATTTTAAATGATGGAACTAGATTTGCTAAAGTAATTGGTGACATTTTTGCTTTAATTTTAAAAAAGGAAGATAAAATTAATAGGTATCTTAGAAAACTTAAATCTAATAATATAATCTCAGACACAATTTATTCTAAATTACACCGGTCTGCATGAAAATCGATTTCTCTATTTTGAGTTGTGATTCTGAAGCAGTTCGCTGCGCTGAATTAAAAAGCTACCAGTTTTTTTCTATCTCTCACAGCTTTAAAGTTATTAGCAAAACAATTTTGGGGCGTTTTGTAATTTTTTACCTTTTTTATCTTTAATTAATTTCGTTTTATCATATTTTTCAGATAGATAATTCTAACATTACGTCTTTAAAATTTTAATAATGGCTTCTAGAGGATGCACCCATAGTCCAGACATATTTTGTTATATTTGTGGTCGGTATGTTGTAAAACAAAGGACAAATGTAACGACCTTCATTAAGAGAGCTTATCATGCTTATTTTGGAATTAAATTAGGAGATCAAGACAAAAGTTGGGCTCCACACAAGGTTTGTCTTACGTGTGTTGCCGCACTAAGGAATTGGAGCAAAGGTAAAAAGAAAATTTTGCCATTTGGGATCACTATGGTATGGCGCGAGCCTAGAAACCATATCGACGACTGCTACTTCTGTTCTTGCAATGTTAAAGGTTATAATGCAAAGAATAAAGAGAGCCTTCAATACCCAAGTCTTCCATCTGCAATAAGGCCGGTACCCCATGGTCCAGAAGTTCCTATTCCCCGCCCACCCGAGAGTCTGGATCAATACAATTCAGATTCTGATTCAGCTCCAAATCCAGACAATGATGGTGTTTATGAACAGCCAACAGGTGACCGAGATCCTCCTAAACCATTAACTCAAGCCGAACTAAATGACTTAGTCAGGGATTTGAATCTGCCTAAGGACTCTGCAGAACTTTTGGGGTCTAGATTGCAGGAGAACAATTTATTGGCATCCGACACATACTTCGCTTGGTACAGAAATCGTGAGAAAGACTTCGTGCCTTTTTTCGAAGAAGATGGTCCCTTGGTATTTTGCAAGGACATCACAGAATTAGTGTGCAAGCTAGGCATCGAATACCAAACCAGTGGCCCATTCTACTCATTTAAAAGAGACCTATGATAACATGAAACTGCTTCTGGAAAAAATTCAGTATCAAAATCACAGATGGATATTGTGTGGGGATCTCAAAGTCCCTTGCATGTTACTTGGGCAGCAATCAGGATACACTAAGATGCCATGTTTCATCTGCGAATGGGATAGTCGAGCACGTGACCAGCACTGGAAGAGGAAAACTTGGCCTCCTAGAGAGAATCTTACCTCAGGATCAAAGAACATTTTACATGAACATCTAGTTGAACCAAATAAAATCCTCCTACCACCCTTGCACATTAAGTTAGGCTTGATGAAGCAGTATGTCAAAGCATTGAATAGAGAAGGTGAGTGTTTCAAGTACATTTTCTCAAAATATCCAAAGATTAGCTACGAGAAAATAAAAGGTGTTTTTATAGGTCCTCAGATTAGAAAGTTATTGACAGACGATCATTTCCTGAACACAATGACCAATAAAGAAAAAGAAGCATGGCTTGGTTTCAAAGATGTTGTTGAAAACTTCTTGGGAAACTACAAAAGCCAAAATTATGAAAGACTGGTGGAAAATATGCTTAAAAAGTTTTGCGCCTTAGGCTGCAACATGAGCCTGAAAGTTCACTTCTTATTTTCGCATCTTGACCGTTATCCCGAAAATCTCGGAGATGTCAGTGAGGAGCAAGGGGAACGATTTCACCAGGACATCAAAACCATGGAAAGAAGATATCAAGGAAGATGGCATACAAATATGAAGGCGGATTACTGCTGGTGTCTACAACGAGATCAGCCTAACGCACAGCATAAGAAAACATCAAAGAAGCACCGGTTTAGTCGTCATTAGTCAGATCTACCTTCGTAGTCTTAAGTCTTTGGAATAAGTCCTGAAATGTTTGCAAGTAAAGAAGGTAAATATATTTTGTTTCTTTCAGTTATTTTTTTATTCTCTCATAAACAAGCAATATGCTTGTCGAAGAGCTAGGAGCTATTTAATTCTGTTTTAATTAGGTTTTACTCTATCACCTAAAGATTTCGTGCTACAAGGGGTGTTGTAATACCTCATCTGTCCCCAAATGTTAACCACCCATTGATGGGAGGGGAGAGAGTATTTTGCTGGGAACGGGACTGGTTGTTATATATATTTACCCTACATTATTATATAAGCGTTACTGTAGTCTATAACAACAAAATTTATGGTTTATCATGTGCAATCCAATGTTGGTCTCGATAAGATGGTTCACATTTCGGGATAAATGGGGGATTTATGACACACCCTGTAGTAAGAAAACCATACATGATCGGGAAAAACTAACTATATTTTTGAGATCAGCGCACTCAAATTATATAGAATCACCAACTAGTTTGTAAAAATCGATCGACAAGTTTTCAAATGTGTACTGGTGTTATTTGTTTCTGGATCCAGCCCAGGTATTATGTGTGGACTCCCTAAAATACACAAACCTGCTTGTCCACTTCGGCCAATTTTATCGGCACTAGGAACTTTTAGTACCTTTCAAAATTTTTGGTTCCCATACTATCACCTATAACTTACAATTTGTATACAGCAAGGGATTCTTTTTCTTTCGTTAGAGAAATTACTTCATTAAATAATAATTCTTACACAATGGCTAGCTTCGATGTAAAATCTTTATTTACCAATGTGCCTGTTGCAGAAACTATTGATATATGTATTGACAATCTTTCTAATAATACTGATACTGTGCAGGGTTTTAAAAGAGGTCAAATGAAAGAACTACTAAAATTTTCCGTGGAAATATCTGTTCAGATTTCTTTAAACTACACGATGAACTAGATTTCATCCGAAAAATCCATACCAAGAATAATTTCCCTTCTAGACTGGTGGAGACTACAATAGGCAGAACCTTAAATGGACTTATAAACCCCGCAACTAGAGACTTAATTACAGTCCCCAAAGATACCCTACATTTCACTTTCCCTTATATGGAAACCTCAAGTTTTAACATTAGAAACAAACTTTTAAAATTCCTTAAGGAATTCAACCCAGAACTATGTATAAAAATTATATTCACCGCGTCTAAATCGATTTACCATTTATTTAAATACAAGGATGTTATTCCTACACTTCTTAAATCATCCATAGTTTACCAATACAAGTGTGACCACTGTTTGGGGTCATATATAGGTAAAACTAAAAGACATTTAAAATCCCATATTTACGAACATCTCGGTAAATCGGTCCGTACAAATTTACCTCTTGGCAAACCACCTAATTCTCTCATACGTAATCACTCGCACAACAATAAACACCCAATTTCACAGTCTAATTTCGTCGTACTTGCTGCCGGAAGCTCTGACCTTAAGTTCAAAATTATGGAATCTTTCTTTATTTATAAATTAAAACCAGACCTAAATTCTGACGAATCATCGGTAGATCTGCTATGTTTTGGTTAAGAAACTAGTTTATTTTATTTTATTTACCTTTTAGTTTTAATCCTTTTATATTTTTCCTAGCTACTTTTTATAATTGTAACTTTTTAACTTCACATTTATTTACCTTTTAGTTTTAATATTTCATATTTTCTTAGCTACTTTTTATAATTTTTAACTTTATTTTAAATTGTTATTAAGCAATTTGTATTTTGTATGTGATTTGGTATTTTATTGTTTTAGCCCTGAATATGGAATCAGTGCATTTCGAAACATTGGTACTATTAAACCTTGAAGGATGTTTATTTTTTCTCTGGTGTTCTTGTTTATTATTTTATATACAGGGTGTCCCAGAATTAACTATTTCAATGAAATCGGACAAATTTTTTAAAAACACACTTTTATTTATGTTTATCATGTTTAATATGTGTTAAAAATGTATAAATTTCAAAAAAAATTTCATAATTTTATTTTCATAATTTTTTCATTATCTGGTCCAATGAAAGACCGTCTGAAGTCATAGAATGGCAAAGAGACTCTCCAAAAGTTAACGTGTGGCATGGAATGACCAAATCCAAAATTTATGGTGCTCCATCTTGTTGAAACACAATATTATCAAGAATGCCATCATCAAGAAGCTGTGGTTCGAGAAACTGCTGAAGCATATCAAGGTAGACGGTACCTGTTACAGTTGCTTCGCAAAGAAGAATGGGCCATAAATTTTGGATTTGGTCATTCCAAGCCACACGTTAACTTTTGGAGTCTCTTTGCCATTCTATGACTTCAGACGGTCTTTCATTGGACCAGATAATGAAAAAATTATGAAAATAATATTATGAAAAAAATTTAGAAATTTATACATTTTTAACACATATTAAACATGATAAACATAAATAAATGTGTGTTTTTAAAAAATTTGTCCGATTTCATTGAAACAGATAGTTAATTCTGGGACACCCTCTATATATATATATATATATATATCGGGTGGTCCGAAAAAAATGACGCATTTTTTAAAAATTAATATCTCAGTAACCCCCTTCCTTATCATGACAATTTTTATATGCAAGATACTTTCAAACTTCTTTTTTTGAATGCAAGAAACGGAATTCTGATATCTTTTATAGTTTTCTCGCAATTAACAAAAGTAACAACATGGGTCAAAAAAACAAAAATCGCAATATAATATCCGTTTTTTATACGATATCATTTTTATACGATATCATGCGATATTTTTGCAAGTTATTACAAAACTCTACAGGAATGAACAAGTCAAATTGTGGATATTTTTATTTTTTAACAATTCGTCAGTACCCTTAATGATGTTGTCAGAGGAAGATCGTATTCTCATTAAAAATTGTTACTGTGAAAAAGGATGGAAGACTGGAAGGTTATTGCAAGAGTTTCCCGGCAAAAAGTGGAAAAGGCGTGCAGTGGAAAGACTCTTAAAGAAGATTCGCGAATCGGGAAGTACTGCCAGAAAACCAGGAAGCGGTAGACCTAAAACAGCTTCGGTTCCAGAAAATGTGGATTACATCAACGATAAAATCTGCTCTCAAGAAGATAAACCAGGAAGTCATTTGTCACAAAGAACAATTGCTAAACATTTGAATATTGGAAAGACTTCTGTACACCGAATAATTAAAGCACAAACACTAAAAACCTTCAAAAGAATAGTATCTTCTAGAAAAAGTGATATTGTTAAGGATAAAAGAAAAACAAGGTGCAGAAAGTTACTTGATAATTTCTCTGTCGTTGATATTAAAAAGATAGTCTTCATGGATGAAAAAGATTTCACTCTAGAAATTCCGCGAAACCGTCAAAATGATGTTGTCTACGGGCGTGGTAAAAAGTGTGACATTTCAATAAACAGATTGTATCATGAAACGTCAAGATTCTCCAAAAAGGTTATGATATCTGCAGGGGTCTCTTGGAATGGCAAGACAGATGTTCATTTTATTGAAACTGAAAAGACAAAGGTGAATTCTGCAAATTACAGTGAACTTTTAAGAACAAAATTGTTGCCGGATTGTCGTCGCCTGTATCAAGAAAATGATTTCATATTTCAACAAGATGGAGCACCGTCGCATACAAGCTACGCCACACAGTCGTTTCTGATTAGCAATACACCAAAATTAATAACGAAAAATGAGTGGCCACCACTTCTCTGTTTATTGCATATATATATGTATATATATATATAAGTATGTATATGTATATATAGATATGTATGTATATATATATGTGTGTGTGTATGTATGTATGTATGTTATTTATTTTTCTTTTTTTTTCTTTCTGTAACCTATATATAGGCTGTTACCCTTTTATGTACTTCAGTGTTCCTGAGGATGTCATTAGACGAAAGCGCTTGAGCACCATTTTGTGTTTCCTTTCCTTCGTGGTTTTATTCATCATATATATATATATATATATATATATATATATATATATATATATATATATATTGATATATATATATATTGATATATATTGATATATATATATATATATATATATATATATATATATATTGATATATATATATATATATACACACCATCGGTGGTGTAGTGGTTAGCGTCGCTGACTACGAATCCATCGGCCCAGGGTTCGAGACCCGACGGCAGCCGGCGCGCAGCAAAACCTAGCTGTCTATCCTTCCACACAATAAAGAAAGTGGTTGGTAGATAAATGGGTACCCTAGGTGGCCTAGTGGTTAAGACGCTGGGCTGCTGATGGGACGTGGTTCGGATTCCACGTTAAACTGTGGGTCTAAGGTGGAGTGAAAAGCTCGACCTTCGTCAGAATGAACAATTCGGGCGGAAGCTAACCAAAGGTGTGTATATATATGTATATATATATATGTGTATATATATTGGTGTGTATATATATATGTATATATCACTATATATTATATATATATATATATATATATATATATAATTCCTCAGAAGTGATCAGTCTTTCCTTGTCAACAAACGTGTTTTATCTAGTGTCCAGTGTTACCAATTGAATAAGTGGTTTTCGTTGAAGTGTCTTTTAAAAAAATATTGTTTGGTGCATTCTTAACTAAATTATTTCGTGTTACTAATCATTCATTAACGAATATATTTCATTCATTCATTTATTCATTACTATATTATTTGATTAAACCAAAGCTAGTGCACGTGGCTCGCCTTGTTTGTTTTCCGAATCTATTACTAAACGAGGTTTCATAAGGTTGAAATTCCCTTGCTTGCATTGTTTTGTTTTTCGAATCTATTAGCGAACGAGGTTTCATAAGGTTCATTTTCCCTTCCTACGGAACATTACGTAGAGTGTGGTCACTAAGGTAGGTTGATTTTCCGCATTTCTTTAGATATCGACATTGGACTAGTCGAAGTAGTCAGGGCTTAATATGGTAATAACTGACAAAAAGTTTCAGATCCCTAGCTTTAACCGTTTTTTGAGGAAACCGTTTCAAAAATCGTCAAAAGATCGTACCGAAAAATACCGCATTTTCGCAATTTTCGGCCGAAAAAATCATGCTATTTTCATAAAAACTCCTGAAAAAAGTTACAATTTTATTGAAAAAAAGTTAAAAAAAAATGTACAAGGTCAAATAGACACATTTAGATCCCAAGATCATCATAATTTTCACTGTAAGAGCCCTTAGAAGCAAAGGAAAGCCTCATCTGGCGGCTTAGGGCTTTGGCCAGAATGTGTTTGTGCCTTGATTCGAGTCCATAAACAGAATGGGAAGCTTCAGATGTCAGCGTCTCGGCCCTTTCAACAATCTGAGAATGTGAAGGCAGATCAGGCAGCTCCAGCTTGGTGCCATTCAGCAATGCTTCTTGAAGTTCCTGGTCAGAAAAGTCTTCTGTGAGAGCAGGTTCACAGATGCCACTTTGAGAAAGGTTGATTAGTTCTGACCAGTGGGTAGCTTCAATGTTGATGGCTGTGATCTTCTTCAGCCTCTTCTTGGCTGGCTTCCCACTTCTGAAAGAATAATAATTAATTTTTTTTTATTCCAGTTTAAGATTTAATCCCTATTAGTCTCAGAATTGCTGATTTAATTTAACTTAAATTAAAAAAAAAAAAACCGAGTTCTATAAATCCCCATAATCGAATTTTTTTCAGAAAGAAGGTAAGATTATTTCCATTATCAGAGGGGAAGGGGGGAATTGGGATAAGAAAATGTGAAAAAAAATTCGATTATGGGGATTTATAGAATTCCGGCCTTTTTTTATTAAATAAATCCCCATAATCAAATTTTTGTTTTCACATTTTTTTAAATTAATAAATGCTTACCTGATGGACAGAATTTTCTTGAGAGCAGCTTCTCTCACTTCCAAGTCATCAGACTTCATCATGGAGTACAGCACATTCTCGGGCAGCAAGGCAAAAGCATTATACTTCAGGTTCTTGAAAGCAACACCCTGGATTTCTTCAGACGGCTGCTTGATCCTTTGGATCATGTTGAAGATGTACAGCTGCTGATTGTGGAACTTGCTGTCCCTTTTGATCTCAAACCAACTGACTGCATACACTTCCACAATGAACTTGATGGCCTGGTAAAGCTTATCCTGTAGTTCTGGAGGGTAAGCACCTCTGGTTCACAGACACATCAATCTAATTGCCAAAGTCAACCATCTTGCATGGTTTAATGGTCCAATTTTCCAGGCAGCAAATCTTGGGTTGACTTTGCCCCTGGAAATTCAAAGCACATACTCCAAAAGAAGCCTCTGGTCGCTACTGAGATCATTCAGTGTCTCCTCAGCAAATTCCATGTCATCCAGGGGGCCACTGAGTTTGGTGAATTCCACTTGTGGCAGATCTTGGTAGTCAATTTCACAGAGTTTTCCCAGCGGACCAGTGAAAGCAGTGGGACTTTTGGTACTGCCATCAAGATGCTTGAAAACAGCTCTGAAAGGAAGCTCATTCTGATGGAGTGAACAGCCAATGGTGTGCATTTTCCGCTCAATTTTATTTTCCAGAGTTGTTACAAGGCCTCCCTCCCAGCCAGTGTTTGTATTTGTGTTGTCAAGGAGGACAGCTAAGTTAGGCCAGTTAAAAGTTAAAAAAATAATAGCATTACCTTCTTACTGGGAGGAAAAGTGCAGATTATGTGCTGTGTTTGACAATTTTCTTTCTTGCACTTCACAGCATTGTCATCACAGGGACGAACAGGTAGCTTACACGTGCAAGCAGAAATGTCACAGAGTTTATCCAGCTTTTCCTCCAGATTCTGCTCCTGGACTGTAGAAAGAGATTTCCTGTTTATCTCTTTTGCTTTCTTGAAGCACACTTTATCCACCAATTTCACTAGATAATATTCCTCATACAGGGGCAGCCGCGGGTTCACTGCCTGCCAGATCTCCATCACATCCTTTGCTATCATTTTAACAATATCATAGTCTTTCAAGTCCGGGTGGCTGTTTTGGAGGAAATAACTGTACTGAATAACTTGGCGGAGGGTAGGAGGCTCTGTTTTATCCAAAGGGGAAGGCTGGCCACTGAATTTTTTGGCACTATCACTTCGAGTTAACACTGCTGACTTCTGCTTTTTACCCATTTTTATGAAATATCTGAAAATAAACAATAAATTGAACGCATCATAAAATAACTTAATTTAATACACATTTTATAGGTAAATATCATTAAAAAATACAAAATAATACACTAATAAACATCTATAATGCATTTACAATAAGTTTCAAGCATCGTTTTGTTAAAAAAGCCGAATTTTAATTTATTATTTTGATGAAATAAGGTCCGATATTTTGTTTGTTTACATTGCGAATGCCGTGCGCGCGATTTTACGCATAAAATTCGGCAATTTTACAACTTAAAAATAATTAACAATCCTCAAAAAATACAATCATTTTCACAAATATGAGTTGGTGCAACGTTTTTTGTACATTAATACCTTTCTATCTAGACTAGTCCAAGATCACAGTTCCAAAATCAACCTACCCTAGTGGTCACCCTACGTGGGAAAAAGGAAAAACAGAAAAAAAAGTCGGTCGAATAGCAGACAATAAGTTTTATTAATACTTTTTCTTTTACAGTCGGTAGCTGAATTAAGTATATATTGTTTAGTATAAATTTGTGTTACAAGAACCTGTTTCTGCGTTTCAAGAACATTTTTGCGGGCTTGAGCAGGTGACAGCACCATAAGCACGCGGTAGACCTACGTTGCAATTTATTAATTTCAAAACGCTCGTCTTTTTTGTTTTTTAATTAATTAAGAGCATGGCACCCCCTTCAATTACTTGCAGTCGCTGTGAAGGGAAATTTGTCGCTTACGCGTTTACAATGGCTAATGATAATGAACAGTTAGTTTGCAGGTGGTGCTCAAGAATGGAAGTCATGAGGAACGAGTTAGAATGTGAAAGGGAGGCCAGATTGAGGCTTGAAGAAAGCGTGATGCTCCTGACGGCAAAATTAGAATCCCTTGAGACTCCAGTTACGACCCCTCCTGCCTCAGTTTCTACTAATAAAATAAATAGTACTAATAGCCCTCTCACTTCCCCTAGTTCCCAACCCCTCGTTCAAGTGCGTAATGGAGCCCCATTGAGAAAACCTAAGACTTGTCTACCAGTAATAACAAATAATAAGTTTTCTGTTATAGGTTTCGAAGATGCTGATGAACCGGAAATACGAATTGTTGGCGATTCCATTGTTCGAGGGCAGCTCGAGGAATTCTGAGGGAGAAACCCTCGTCGTAGGCGCCGTTACTGCTACCCTGGTGCAAGGGTAGAGGATATAACTAAGAGTGTTGACCATTTTACAGACGGAACATCTGCGGACACAACGTATGTTATTCATGTCGGTACTAACAACGTTTTAAATTCTAGATCGGAAGAACTGCTGGCTGGTACAGGGAGTTACTAGAGCGACTAAAGAAAAAAATAATAAGATTGTTTTAACAGGTATACTTCCTCGAATTATCCAACGTAACGATTTCTACAGCAAGGCGACCAATATCAACAATAACCTAAAGTCTCTTTGCCAATAGGAAGGAGTGCATGTTTCGAATTTCTGGAACAGTTTCTATGGCAGGAGGGACTTGTTCCTTGGAGATGGACTTCATCTTAATGACGTTGGAGCTGCGCGTTTAGGAAGACTATTTCATAATACTGTCTCTTCTCTTCAGGCTGCCGTAACTCGAACGGTCTCAGCGTAATTTCTTCAATTTTCCCCTGCGCTCGCGAAGGTGTCGCAATTACAAACAATTTGAAGGTTCTGTCCTTAAATGCTCGTAGCTTACGAAATAAAAAAATAATTTGTTTTCTTTAATTGCTTGTAAAGACTATGATTTAATTGCGATAAATGAATCGTGGCTTACCACTGAAACACGTGACTTTGTAGGGGAGTATCAAATTAGAGGTTATAGTCTTTTTGTTAAAAACAGTATAGGTAGGCGAGGATGCGGTGTTATGTTATATATTAAAGATAATATTGCGAACGTTATAGAAGTAAAGCACACAATTCCAGAACCGAGAGATTCGACTGTAGCAGAACTTAAATTGAACGATTTCAAACTTGTTGTTGTGGTTATATATAGGCCCCCTAATCAAACAGCTGAGAGGGACGAAGCGTTATATCGTGAACTAAAGAGAATAATAGGTAGTGAGCAGGCCTCAGTTATGGGTGACTTTAATTGCGCCAAAGAGAATTACGATACAATGCAGGGAGACGCGGAAGGTAATCGTTTAGTTAATTTTCTCGAGGGTAGCTTTCTTATTCAAAAGGTTGGGGAACCTACGAGGTTGGACAGTATTTTAGATTTAGTAATAACTACGGATGATAGGCTAATCACTGATCTTCAAGTAATAGAACCGTTAAGCAATAGCGATCACAATATTGTAGAGTTTGTCCTCTCAGTAAGTCACTCGAAACCAGCTAACTCGACTAAAATTCCTAACTTTCAGGACGCAGACTTTTGTAAATTTCGAAATGAATTGTCACACGTCAATTGGGAAAACGTAATGGGGATCTCCAACGCAAACCTAATGTGGGAATCGTTTGAGCCAGTATTTAAGACTATAAATAAGGAATGTGTTCCGTACAAAATTAAGCGTGCGAACGTAAACAACAAGCCCTTGTGGTTTACTTCTAGAGTAGGAGACATTATAAAGAGTAGAGATAGGACTTATAGGCTACATAAGTGCGATAAAGACAATTTGTGGTTACGAAACAACTACAGTACATATCTCTAAGGTGTAAAGCGAAAAGTGTAATAAAAAAGTCGAAGCGCGAATTTGAAATCTCCATAGCTCGTGACGGTAATATAAACCGCAAGCGATTCTTTCAATACGTCAACAATAGAAATCCAGTAAAGAGTGTCTTGGGGCCGTTGAAAAATGTTAACGGAGATCTAGTTTCTGAAAACAAGGAAATGGCTACCTTGCTAAACGAATTTTTTACGTCAGTTTTTACGATAGAAGATGTAACGAATATCCTTACGGTCATAGACATAATACCTTTTGTAATATTCATATTTCGGGATAATATTGTCGTTAATAAAAGGGAGGTAATGCGCTATATTCATAAAATGAAAATGCTTAAATCACCGGGGGCCAGAATCCATATATCCCATACAACTAAAAGAATTAAAAGAAAGCATTGTTGGGCCGCTAACAAAGATTTTTAATGCGTCTATTTTTGATGGGTGCGTACCAGATAATTTTCAGTTAGCCTACGTAACAACTATCTTTAAGAAAGGCGATAAAGGTGCGGCGGGAAATTATAGGCCAATCAGTTTAACGTCTGCTGTTGGTAAGCTACTGAAATCAATAATTAGGGATCGTATAGTCGAACACTTAGAAACGCATAACTTGGTTAGAAATACGCAGCACGGTTTTAGGCGAAACAAATCTTGCTTAACTAGTCTTTTAGAATTATTTCAAAGCGTGGTTGAAGTTTACGATAGTCATCGGGCGGTTGATGTAATGTATTTAGATTTTCAAAAAGCGTTTGACACCCTACCGCACAAAAGACTCATTGAAAAAACGAAGGCTCATGGAATCAAGGGTGTAGAAATAAATTGGATAGAAGAGTGGTTGCAAGGTAGGAAACAGAGGGTGGTCGTTGATGGAGCGGAGTCGTGTTGGGCTAATGTAGCGAGCTGCGTTCCTCAGGGTTCTGTATTGGGCCCCTTGCTTTTACTTATATATATTAACGATTTAGACGTCGGCCTAGTCAGTACAGTTTCAATGTTTGCGGATGAGAGGAAGTTGGGTGGTAGGGCGATTAATCACGAAGATAGAAGTAAAATCCAGGAAGATCTGAATAAAATCGTTGATTGGTCAGTCACATGGCAGATGAGATTTAACGTCGATAAGTGCAAAATTTTACATATACGTTCGCGTAACGGTAATTTTGCGTACAGTATGTCAGGGAAGGAGTTAGCATGCGTAGAGCAAGAAAAAGATTTAGGAGTTATAGTCACTGGTGATTTAAAAGTAGCGAAACAAAGTACAGCAGCGGTTAATAAAGCGAACAAAGGGTTAGGTTTTATAGCTCGGAATTTTGAGTACAAATCGCGCGATATTATTTTTTCCCTTTATAAATCATTAGTTAGACCTCATTTGGAGTACGCGATCCAATTTTGGTATCCGCATATGCGAAAAGATATAGACAATATCGAAAGAGTTCAAAGACGAGCAACTAAGATGATTCCGTCGCTTAGGTCGAAGTCGTACGAGGATAGGCTTAAGGAGTTAAAATTGACTGCACTCGAGACTAGGAGGCTAAGGGGTGATCTAACCAGGTTTTCAAAATTATGAATGGGTTCGATATCGTAGATAGAGATAGCTTTCTCGAAATATCTTAATATAATAGGACTAGAAATAACGGGTGTAAGTTGACAAGTAGAAAGTTCGAGACAGCAATTGCCAAAAACGTTTTTACGCATAGAATAGTAAATAGCTGGAATAGTTTGCCGGTAGAAGTAATTAGTAGCACGTCTATAAACATGTTTAAAAATCGATTAGACGCATATGTTGATAGATTGGGTATAGTTTAAGGTAGTGAAATTAAGGCTTTGTGGTTCGGAACCGACGTAAAATTGTAGGTCCTTTCCGCCACCACGGAGGACATGCACAATACGCAATTACGAACACAGTTAGGTACACCAGCCATGAGTGGATCCTAGGGTCTTTGTTGGTCTGAAACATTATAACATTATATATATATATATATATATATATACATAATATATTATATATATATATATATATATATATATATATATATATATATATTGATATATATATGTATATATATATATATAAATATTGATATATATATATATATATATATATATATATATATATATATTATATATATATATATATTGATATTTATATATATAAATATTGATATATATATATATATATATATATATATATATATGTGTGTGTGTGTGTGTGTGTGTGTGTGTGTGTGTGTGTGTGTGTGTGTAAAAATTAGCAATGAGTAATTCGTATATAATTTTTATATTCAAATATTCCTTTTTACAAAGGACTAAATTCGCATAATGCAAGTTTGGATGACTTTAGTATTCAATGTATGGTAAATTCTTTAACTTATTATTATTTATATATTTTTCACTCGTACGTCCATTTCGTTTCTTGACCTTTATATTTTGTTAATTTTATTAATTATTCATTCATCTACCTATTGTCAACCTATTGTGTGACTACCAATGTGTGTACAAAACTTTATGAATTCGTACATGTTCGCAAATGATCATGATCACGTACGTAGTTACGTTACATGTAAGTACGTTCACATGTATTCTTTTTTTCTTTTCTTTATATTAATTAATTTCTCGCAAAACTCATAAATGCTTATGCAAGTGTTCGAATTCCGCTCACCAGGAAAAGCGAGAGCTTCTGAGGTGAAAATCTCCTCTCGCTTGCTTCTAATTAATAAAACATTATTATGTGTGTTATGTTTATATATATATATATATATATATATATATATATATATATATATATATATATATATATATATACCGTATGTGCCCATATACTTTATGTTATACTCCTAACACTCTAATTGTCCGTAAATATGGAACACTGTAAAAAAACTATAGTTAACTGTTTAATTGTAATTAACTGTAATACTTTAATATAATGTAATTGATGTACTTTAAAGAAAATACAATTAACGATAATAATTTAATATAATGTAATTAATGTACTTTAATGAAACTGTAATAGACGATAATAATTTAATATAATGTAATTAATGTACTTTAATGAAACTGTAATTAACGATAATAAGCGAATGTGAATAAATTGGTAAATATAATCATAGTTGTAATAAACCAAAATTACAATGTACTCAGTAATGTTCTTAGGATTGTGCTCAATGTACGACCCAACATTATGTTGCAATTTAGAAATGTACACTCGGCGATATTATTATTATTTTTTTATTATTTTTTTCGTTGAGATAATTTTTTGATGTGCTTTCTACTTTGCCAAATAATTGGTGACTTGTTCTTTTTAAAATTTCTTACTCATTTTTAGATTTAGCTTAATGAATCTTGAGTAACTTTTGCAGCGTAGTTCATGTTTTGTAAACATTCTCTCTTCGTTATAAAAGATGAAGTCATGTCTTGCCTAAGTATTTAATTGTAAATCTTAGACCTTTAATTTTTACTCGTATGCATATTTTAGTGTAAAGAAGCATAGTTCAATTTCCACTTTTAGTTAACTTGGCAGATCATGATAACATCAGATCTGAAAATACGCGGTTTAAGATAAAAATATGGCTTTATCTTCAAATATCTTGTTTACTCGTTTAAACATTACCACAGCTAAAAGATTTACTTTATTTTCAAATATTGTGCAAAAATAATGCAGCCTTTTCAACATTTAATAATAATAATGATGATAGCAGTTTATGGATATATAAACCCACAAAAATTCTTCCATGTTCATTCTGAATTAGACTTCGAGGCTGAGCATTACCTTTAACAATTTAGCCGTAAATTTCAGTAAAAAAGTCTTAATTTTCTCCTTCGAGCCGTGCTCTCTCCAGAGAACTTAGTCATTAAAATCTCCCGATACGTTACAAGAAGAATCAGGGGAACCCTCAGAGAAATTAATAAGCCTCTCAGAATCCTCCGAGCCATTATAGAAGAACTCGGTGAGTAGTATAGAAGAAACTACTGCAAGTAACAAATCCGTTGGTGCCTCCTAACCAGAATTAAATGTTTGTTTATAAATTAATGTTCGAATATATTAAACTTATAAAATACGAGTTGGGGTTGCAAATTAAAAGAATACAATAATATTTAATGGATGTACTTACAATAAATTATGGTTGAGTACAGTAGTGTCTAATTAAGAATTTTAATAATGTTCGATTAATGAAGAAGATAATAATATGTAATATGTAAAAATTAAGATAAATGATGATTTGTTTATTAAAATTATTAAATACGAATGGGCAACACAAAGAGTCAGCCCACGAAGGCTGGGTTTCTAAAAATACCCAACAGTTAATCGGCAGCGCGATAAGCGTAAAGTTGGGGCCATGTAACCTTAAAATTAAATTAATTGTTTTGTGCCCCACTCCGACGTAAAATTATTATAATTCAATCTACCAGCTCGCATCCCCCCAAATTAATTAAAGCATCTTGTGCGGAACTTTCTTCTACACAAGATGCCCCCTCAGGGCATTGGTTTCTTCTCGTATGTAGGAGAATTACGATCTGATTGATGGAAGTCCATGGTGTGGTGGATAGCATATCTAACCGGCAATCGGATGATCACGGATTCGATTCCCGGGTGGTACCTCATTTTTCATTTGTTCGTTCTCCCTCCTCAGCTTGTGCGGAGCGCTCTTCTACACAAGCGTCGTTCTTTACATTAATTATAATGTGTGTTGTTTGCAGTTAAAATGTATATATATGTACGGCATGCGAAGGTGCCCCCTCAGGGCATTGGTTTCTGCTCGTATGTAGGAGAAATACAACTTCTGATTAATCGAGGCCCATGGTGTAGTGGATAGCATATCTGACCGGCAATCGGATGATCCCGGTGCGTCACTGCATAAGGGAGAAAACGTGAAGGTGGTCCATTTCATTCGCTCGCTTTCTCAATTAAGCCACTGAAAGAGAAAACCCCGCAGATAAATTTTCACTTGAGTAGCCGTTTATTTAGGGGTCGCGCATCCACTACAAATGTTGTACACTACTTACTACATATATTCTGGGATTGGTTTACCCGTACTGATTACACCGGTCTGCATGAAAATCGATTTCTTTATTTTGAGTTGTGATTCTGAAGCAGTTCGCTGCGCTGAATTAAAAAATGCTACCAGTTTTTTCTATCACCTACAGTTTTAAAGTTATTAGCAAAACAATTTTGGGGCGTTTTGTAATTTTTTACCTTTTTTATCTTTAATTAATTTCGTTTTTTCATATTTTTCAGATAGATAATTCTAACATTACGTCTTTAAAATTTTAATAATGGCTTCTAGAGGATGTACCCATAGTCCAAACATATTTTGTTATATTTGTGGTCGGTATGTTGTTGTAAAACAAAGGACAAATGTAACGATCTTCATTAAGAGAGCTTTTCATGCTTATTTTGGAATTAAATTAGGAGATAAAGACAAAAGTTGTGCTCACACAAGGTTTGTCTTACGTGTGTTGCGGCACTAAGGAATTGGAGCAAAGGTAAAAAGAAAAGTTTGCCATTTGGGATCCCTATGGTATGGCGCGAGCCTAGAAACCATATCGACGCCTGCAACTTCTGTTCTTGCAATGTTAAAGGTTATAATGCAAAGAATAAAGAGAGCCTTCAAACCCAAGTCTTCCATCTGCAATAAGGCCAGTACCCCATGGTCCAGAAGTTCCTATTCCCCGCCCACCCGAGAGTCTGGATCAATACAATTCAGATTCTGATTCAGCTCCAAATCCAGACAATGATGATGTTTATGAACAGCCAACAGGTGACCGAGATCCTCCTAAACCATTAACCCAAGCCGAACTAAATGACTTAGTCAGGGATTGGAATCTGCCTAAGGACTCTGCAGAACTTTTGAATACCAAGTCTTCCATCTGCAATAAGGCCAGTACCCCATGGTCCAGAAGTTCCTATTCCCCGCCCACCCGAGAGTCTGGATCAATACAATTCAGATTCTGATTCAGCTCCAAATCCAGACAATGATGATGTTTATGAACAGCCAACAGGTGACCGAGATCCTCCTAAACCATTAACCCAAGCCGAACTAAATGACTTAGTCAGGGATTGGAATCTGCCTAAGGACTCTGCAGAACTTTTGGGGTCTAGATTGCAGGAGAACAATTTATTGGCATCCGACACATACTTCGCTTGGTACAGAAATCGTGAGAAAGACTTCGTGCCTTTTTTCGAAGAAGATGGTCCCTTGGTATTTTGCAAGGACATCACAGGATTAGTGTGCAAGCTAGGCATCGAATACCAAACCAGTGACTGGAGGTTGTTTATAGATTCCTCTAAAACCAGTCTAAAAGGAGTATTACTGCACAACGGTAACAAATATGCATCAATCCCAGTGGCCCATTCTACTCATTTAAAAGAGACCTATGATAACATGAAACTGCTTCTGGAAAAAATTCAGTATCAAATTCACAGATGGATATTGTGTGGGGATCTCAAAGTCCTTTGCATGTTACTTGGGCAGCAATCAGGATACACTAAGATGCCATGTTTCATCTGCGAATGGGATAGTCGAGCACGTGACCAGCACTGGAAGAGGAAAACTTGGCCTCCTAGAGAGAATCCTACCCCAGGATCAAAGAACATTTAACATGAACATCTAGTTGAACCAAATAAAATCCTCCTACCACCCTTGCACATTAAGTTAGGCTTGATGAAGCAGTATGTCAAAGCATTGAATAGAGAAGGTGAGTGTTTCAAGTACATTTGTTCAAAATATCCAAAGATTAGCTACGAGAAAATAAAAGAAGGTGTTTTTATAGGTCCTCAGATTAGAAAGTTATTGACAGACGATCATTTCCTGAACACAATGACCAATAAAGAAAAAGAAGCATGGCTTGGTTTCAAAGATGTTGAAAACTTCTTGGGAAACTACAAAAGCCAAAATTATGAAAGACTGGTGGGAAATATGCTTAAAAAGTTTTGCGCCTTAGATTGCAACATGAGCCTGAAAGTTCACTTCTTATTTTCCCGAAAATCTCGGAGATGTCAGTGAGGAGCAAGGGGAACGATTTCACCAGGACATCAAAACCATGGAAAGAAGATATCAAGGAAGATGGCATACAAATATGAAGGCGGATTACTGCTGGTGTCTGCAACGAGATCAGCCTAACGCACAGCATAAGAAAACATCAAAGAAGCACCGGTTTAGTCGTCATTAGTCAGATCTACCTTCGTAGTCTTAAGTCTTTGGAATAAGTCCTGAAATGTTTGCAAGTAAAGAAGGTAAATATATTTTGTTTCTTTCAGTTATTTTTTTATTCTCTCATAAACAAGCAATATGCTTGTCCAAGAGCTAGGAGCTATTTAATTCTGTTTTAATTAGGTTTTACTCTATCACCGGAAGATTTCGTGCTACAAGGGGTGTTGTAATACCTCATCTTTCCCCAAATGATGTTAAACACCCATTGATGGGAGGGGAGAGAGTATTTTGCTGGGAACGGGACTGGTTGTTATGTATATTTACCCTACATTATTATATAAGCGTTACTGTAGTCTATAACAACAAAATTTATGGTTTAGCATGTGCAATCCAATGTTGGTCTCGATAAGATGGTTCACATTTCGGGATAAATGCGGGATTTATGACACACCCTGTAGTAAGGAAACCATACATGATAGGGAAAAACTAACTATATTTTTGAGATCAGCGCACTCAAATTATATAGAATCACCAACTAGTTTGTAAAAATCGATCGACAAGTTTACAAATGTGTACTGATGTTATTTTCAGGGGAAGTAACTCTCTGAAAACTATGTCTTGTTTAACACTCTTAATATTTAAAACATTGCAGCATATGAAGACATAATTCGTGTTTTATATTTATAAAAATACATTTTGCTAATACACTATAAAATACATTTCCACAAAAACCTATAAATAGCAACCATATTCCAGACCTCAGAATTAATGCTAATTTTACAACACATGTTAATCATTTCAATTTCTAGGCATTTACTTTGACAAGAACTTGAACTGGAATGAACACTGTAAAATAATTGGAAACAAGACATCTAAACCTATATATTATATTCTGGGATTGTTTTCCGCGTACTACGTGAACACCAACAAAACGAAAGAAATTGACAAACAATACTCGGAAATGGAATGAAAAAACTAAAAGCCTTCAGAAAGAAAGTATTTTTCAGCGAAGAAGGTCCTTCTTGTTTGCTGTCTTCGGGTACGCTCGCCGATGCGATGATCCTCTGCCACCTGGATCATGTATTGGAGCTGAACCTCGTGCTTGGTACGCCCCTTTGCTGTGAACTCGTGGATGAGGGCCACTCCTCTTTCAGCAGTGTCGTTAGTCACGAGGAGCTTCCCGACCCGTTCCTTCCCCAGATTACACCCATCTGATGTTATCCAGGCCGCAGTGGGCATTGACAAGAACGCAGTATCGATTTCAAGATGGTGGAAGATCCTCTTAGTTGTGGAGGTGAAGAAGTCCGGAAGATCTTTTGCAACGGTCTCTTGCGACGCCCAACACACGAGGGTTGGGCTCGAGGGATCCTTCCACAGAGTTCATGTTAGAGACCATCTTGAGTTTGTCAGCATCTGCAACATCGTCGTCGAAGAGAGCAAGACCGACTGTAACTTCAGACAAGTACCATAGATGCCGACTCATCGCCTTCATGCCGGCTTCTTTGATGACGGGGTCCTCATGTTCCGCGAGTTCCTTGAGCAGCGTGAGGTCCATTCGTACTGCTGCGGAATCTGTCTTGGCTGTGAACCAGACGCGTAGGTAATGTTTTACGACGAAAATGCAGAAATCTCTGAGCTTTTCCCAGAGAAGTCCCATGCGGTTCGGGCCACCAGAGGAAGAAGGACGTTACGGCCGCAAGAGTCTAACAAACTCCTCCTTGAACATCCAAATCTTCAGGGTTTCCCCAACAACCAGATTTCATCAGGAGCTTCTTCACTTCCTTAACACCTTTCGTCGCCATTTTCATTACGCAAACCACCTGTGGAAGAAAAGAAACCAACAATTAATAGAGAGCCTCATATAGAAAATCTTAACCCCATGTATTCCAGGGTATTTTAACGAAAAGAACAGCAGAGGTGGGGCCATATGACATACAGTATATACTGATAAACCAGATCATATGGCCCCACCCCGGTATAAATAGGGTTATGAATTTACTGTGCGCGTCCTCTAAACATTGATATATTCTATTCAACTGAGTTTTATACTGCCAGGTTTTCTCATTAAGTGGATCAAAACTGCAAGTTTTTATATTATATATATATATATATATATATATATATATATATATATATATATATATACATATATTATATAATATTTAGGAGAAATCCAATGACAAGGAGAAATGTAAATGCCATGAAAAGTCTTCTTTAATGCGCAACGTTTCGAGCCATACGCTCATCTTCAGGCTGTATAATAACAATGTGAAATTAAAATCAATAATTGAATGAAAAACAAGACAAAGAAAATTTCTATAACCTATTCATAAAGGCAAATTTTAAAAGACTGAAAAAAGAGGGTTAAATTCTAAGTTATACAGATTTACATATAAAATTAAGAAGCTATTTTTAAATACATATAGTAAATGTGAAATTAATACACTGGAAAAATTAACAATAGTACACTGGAATAATGAAACTAACTAACCTTTCACTGCAATTTCCGAGGCTAGACTAATTTAATAGTTTTCCTGTTCAATATGTGGATAAACTAATTAGATCCTTCTTAAATAATGTTTATAGCCCTCAACTTCCTTGTATTACAGTGCCGAAGGATATAAAATATTTCTTGGTACCTGAAATGGGTCCTTTGAATAAGGAATTTAAGCTTAAATTTACAAAATTGTTAAGGAAATTTTTTTATCATACTGATTTCCGCATCATATTTATTAATAAAACGTCTTTCGGTAGCTTTTTCTCAGCGAAGGATCGAACCCCTGACTCGTTGCATAGCGGTGTTGTATATTTATTTACCTGCCCTAGGTGTCTCCTTGGGAATTACATTGGCAGCACTGTTCGCTCTCTCAGGGCTAGATTTTATTCGCATATGGGAATAAGTGGCCGAACAGGTAAAATTTTAAAAACTAAAGAAGTTTCTAGTATTCGGGAACACAGTATAAAATGTAAAACTGATGTCACTTTAGACAATTTTAAAATTCTTGGTTGTAATACTTGTCCCAACTCACTTAGAATTTTGGAATCGCTTTACATTAAAACCTTGACCCCTACGCTAAATGTTGACTCATCAGCTGTCCCTTTAAATTTCTTATAATCCCTCCTCCTTCCCCAATTCCTTATAATCCCCCCTTCCCCAATCGCCCTCACCATCTTATGTTTTCTCGTTGTGCCTCTGCTTAAATTAGTCTAGCCTCGGAAATTGCAGTGAAAGGTTAGTTAGTTTCATTATTCCAGTGTACTATTGTTAATTTTTCCAGTGTATTAATTTCACATTTACTATATGTATTTAAAAATAGCTTCTTAATTTTATATGTAAATCTGTATAACTTAGAATTTAACCCTCTTTTTTCAGTCTTTTAAAATTTGCCTTTATGAATAGGTTATAGAAATTTTCTTTGTCTTGTTTTTCATTCAATTATTGATTTTAATTTCACATTGTTATTATACAGCCTGAAGATGAGCGTATGGCTCGAAACGTTGCGCATTAAAGAAGACTTTTCATGGCATTTACATTTCTCCTTGTCATTGGATTTCTCCTAAATATTAAATTGAAGCTCTGTAGAAGCAACCCGCATGATTATATATATATATAATATATATATACAGGGTGTCCCATAAGTCTGGAACCATATAGCAAAATGATAAAAACGGCAATAAAAACGCCGAAGAGACTTTTGGGGTCTGTTTGTGAAATTAGCGAGGAAGGTAGCGGCTTTGTCATCGTCGGTGGATGTCCTTGGAGGTCCACTGCTTTGTTTATCTCTTATGGATCCCGTTTCCCTAAATTGTGCTACAAGTTCGCCGACACAGCTGTGTGTTATCGGCGCGCGGTCCGGATGCAATCTCTTAAATTCCTCAGCAACCTCCCTCTCATTCCGACTTCTAACGAGCAAAATTAACTGGATGCGTTCTTCCTTACTCAAAGACATCATGGGCACTTGCACAAACGTAAAAAACATGAATTACTTAATTTAGTCTACGTTTCCAGATTTATGGGACACCCTGTGTATACACATATATATATATATATATATATATATATATATATATATATATATATATATGTAGCGGATCGACAAGAAATAGACCAGCAAATAGACAGAAATCTTTTGCTTCCACGCTACCATCAAACAGTCTTGGAACACACGTGGGCAAACAAACAATGGAAAGTCTGTTTCTTCCCAAAAGGCGCGAACGTAAGCCTTTATCAACGAAAGGACGCGCGGAGAAGGCGTCTTAAGATTTGGTGCGAAGTTCTACGTCACAGGAACTACGTATAAAAGCGAGCACCCACTCTCACTCCTTCTCACTTCGTTAGCGTTTCCATTTCGTTAGACTACTCTGTACGATATCATCTCTTCAACCGCCTTCCGGCTTCGGCCGGAGGCGAGGCCTGCTGCTTCCTTCAAGGCCTACAATTTATCATCAAGTAAGATCTACAGACCGCCTGCAGAAGCAATCCTTCGAGGCCCAACCGGAATGGCTTCGGGCCTGCGGTTTGCCGGGTCGACCTTCAAGTTTCTCCACATTCCTCGAGATATATTCAGCACCACGGGCCTGCGCCTGCAAGATCATTGAAAACCGTCCTGCACCTCGAGAAGTAACATCACCTCAGGCTTCCGAACGAAGCCTACATCCATCATCTCAAGAGGCTTAACGGACAATGACAACTCGAGTTTTCGGTAATAGATCTTTCTTCAACCCGCCTTCAAGCGTTTACATCGTCCTAAGATAAGTACCTCCTATTCTAAGTACTCTTGTGAAGCCTACATTAGCCTACCGCCGAACGGTAGGCTATACTCCCAAAGTGTGTAATTAAGCGTTCCAACTGACTCACGTGAAAGAACGCAGTAGGCCTGTCATCCAATTCAAGTGTCATTTCAATACCGTAATTCCGCGTATCATCCGTTATTATGTTCAATTTATATATTTGTGTGTTAACTAAATATTTTCTTGGCGTAATCATTTAACATCACATAATGTTCTTATATATAAATGATATTTGTCAAGCATTTCAATCCATTATTATTAGGCCGCATCAATTATTCCTTGTGCATCCATGCAATCATTTAGCCTACTTAATCAGTGTCATGTTTTCCATTCAATGTACCAAACGCACGTGCATTCTTTATATCATTTACTAGGCCCATTCAATGTTCCATGTCGCATGCCATTTACATACCATCAACGTTTACATTACTTATTAACTTATTACGTGTCAATTAAGCTATTAACATTTCATCTTATTAGCTAAGTCTATGTCATAAGCATAACGTAAAACTATCAATTAATTACTGTCAATTCTTTGTTATATCACAGTGAATAAATAAGGACTTTATTTTCATAATAAAATACAAAACAAACTATAAGGTGTCTTTTATAACCTTAATATTAATTTGCTTGGGTGTAAACCAAGCTGGTGACCTCGCTGCCATTTCGGTCACTTTCAATAGTATGGTGGATCTACTCAAATAGCCTATCATTCATAAGCAATCAGTCATTGCATCAATTAATCACTAGCATACAATTAAATCGTTATCACCTTAAACGGCTAAAACTAGGTCCATATATATATTTTTTTCATATATATATATATATATATATATATGATGAATAAAACCACGAAGGAAAAAAGAAACACAAAGGGGTGCTCAAGCGCTTTCGTCTAATGACATCCTCAGGAACACTGGAGTGAAAGGACAGATCAAGGCAATATATAGGTTACAAAAACAAACATACATACATACATATTCACATATATATACATAATATATATATATATATATATATACATATATACATATATATAGTAAGCATAGAAAAAAATTGTGGGAGGAGCCAACATTTATATGGTCACAGAAGAATAAAGAAATAAAAATAAATATAAATATAAATTGAGAAAAAATTAATTACAAAATAGTGCCTTAGTGATATATATGTCACAGCCTAAATAATCATAAAGAAATAAACAGGCAAATAAAAAAAACCCATAAATACATATACATACATATATATATATATAATACATATATATATATATAAAGACACTTTTAGCACTTTGGCCGACCTTCAATATAAATTCAAATGGCTTTTTTATGGAACAGGTCACAAAAGAATAAAGAAATAAAAATAAATATAAATATTGTAAGTGGAGTCTACCAATTCAAGCTCAAGAGGGAAGTTTTACAATCGATTTAATAGATGCTGCCAAATTGATATATATGTCACAAAAAAAAAAGAAATAAAAAAAAAAAAACAAAAAAAAAAAAAAAATTAATTATTAAAAAAATAAAAAATAATAATAATAAATTGAAAGATAAATTTTAAGAGAGGCACACCAATTTATAAGGGAAAAATTACCACATATGCATATTATAGTCACAAACGAATAAAAAAGTACAAGTAAATATAAATTGGAAAACAAAATGATGCCTAGATGATATATAAAGAACAATAAAATATATATACAACATATATACGGTATATATACGAAATATAAACGCAATATATACAGAATATATATATATGTATATATATGCATAAGGGAAAAAAATTACCAAATTTGTTTTTATAATTATTGTCTGAGAAAACGGTAGGTCGCAAAAGAATAAAGAAATAAAAATAAATATAAATTGAAAAAATTACAAATAATACACGTACACATGTATACCCGCATAACCAAATATATATATACATATACACACAAATATACAAACACACACACACACACACACACATAATATATATTATATATATATACAAGCTTGACCTTCACGAAATGAGAAATCATCCCGCAGAACCTTTGTGAGGTTGTAAGGTAAGGTAAGGTACATACACATATACATATATATATATATATATATATATATATATATATATATATATATATATATATAACTGCATACATACATACATACATACATATACACACATACATACATACATATACACACATATACATACAAACACATTTAACTGCAATGACCACACACATACTCACATACACATACATACATACACATACACACATACAGCAAAAAATTGAAAAATAAAATTGTAAGGGAAACAACAGACAAAAACAAATTTTTTACCAAAGATTTAACAACCTGCCCTTTTTGTTTAAATCCATTCTGAAGGAATTCAGAGCAACGGGATCAAGTTGAAACAGACCTTTACTCATGTTAAGGTTATTTGTAAGTTGAATTATAGCCGACTCAAGAATATTTCTATTAACAATGTTGCTAGAGTGAAACAAAACTGAAACATTATTCCAATCAATACAATGGGATAACTCTGACAAATGGACAAAAAGGGCACTGGACAACTGTCCCGTTCTAACGGAATATTGATGCTGTTTTACACGCGTTTGCAAATCCTTTCCCGTCTGACCTATGTAAAAGGAATCACATTGCTTACACCCAATTTTATAGATAATGCCTAAATTATTGGTAGGGCTATTTTTTACTATGATGTTTTTCACAATATTGTTATATGAAAAAACTACACTGATATCCAAAAGTTTAAGTACATTAGCAATGCCTAAGAAGCCCGGGAAAAATGGAAGTACTAAAATATTCTTTGACAAGGTGCGAGTGTTATTATTCACACGATAGAAGGTTCGTTTAGCCTTATTAAGACAAGATTCCATGAACGCAGATGGGTAACACAACTCACTTCCAATACCGTTGATATTTTCCAATTCGGCATCGATGTATTCCGGACTGGCGATCCTAAGAGCGCGGAGAAACATTGAGGAAAATATGGCCTTTTTAATAGGGGTGTCATGTCCAGAGTAAAAGTGTACGTAGTGTAGTCAGTGTAGTCAGTGTAGTCAGTGGAGTAAAAAAGCAAGCTCAAAGTGTGTTTTGAACCTTTCTTCGAAAAACATTAGTGACGATGCAAAAAGTGCCCTTGGATTTGGTATGTTCTTTTATATTGTTAAAAAACCTACTGCTTTACAAATTTGTCATAGTCTTGCTCGTTTTGAAAAACAGTGTAACCTTCCTCAGTTTTTAGTTAACATAGTTAAAGGCCTGGTCTATGGTGCTGCGAATATTTCTTACGAAGATAACTTTCCTAAACGTTTCCGCAATAGCCTTTCACAATTAAAAAAAGATAGTGAGCTCCATATTACTAAAGCAGACAAGGCTAACACCTTAGTCATTATGGACAAAGTGGATTACATTGGAAAGATGAATGAGCTGCTTCAGGACCCCGCCACATACGTGAAACTTAGGAAGAACCCACAGGATGATGTCATCAAATCATTCAATAGTGGCTTGAAACGCATTCTCAAAGATCATAAGGATTTAATTCCCCTTTTTTTGTCCACTTCACCTGCTCTGCCTTATCTGTATGGTCTTATTAAAACCCACAAACCGGGTAACCCTATGCGCCCTATTATTAGCTCGGTGGGCTCTATTACCTATAAACTCTCCAAATGGCTTGTTAATGTTTTGTCCCCCATTCTTGGAACTGTCTCTGATTCACACGTAAAAAATTCCATGGATCTCACTGAAAAATTGAATAATGTTCGCATTAATACCAACGATAGATTGATCAGTTTCGACGTTTGTTCATTGTTCACAAAAGTGCCGATTGATGATATGCTTGACTTTCTCGCCAGAGAATTACATAATTATGATTTACCATTACCTGCACACACTGTTTTGGAGCTTATTAAGCTTTGTATCAAGGATTGTAAATTCACTTTCAATGGCGAGCATTATCAACAAGTTTTTGGGATGGCCATGGGCAACCCTTTGTCGCCCCTTCTCTCCAATATTTATATGGAGTTTTTTGAAATTACTTACATTCCGAGAATCCTGGGGGTTGGCATCCCTTGGTTGCGGTACGTCGACGATATTTTGTGTATCTGGCCCATGAATCGTGACCTGGATGACTTCCTCCTTCAGTTAAATGACCAAGTCCCCTCCATTAAATTTACTTTAGAAGTGGAACAAGACAACTCAATCCCGTTTTTGGATGTGCGTGTTCATAGGGATAGCCCGGGGTTTAAGTTTAGTATCTATCGGAAAAAAACAAACAATTTGTCCTACGTACACTTTTACTCTGGACATGACACCCCTATTAAAAAGGCCATATTTTCCTCAATGTTTCTCCGCGCTCTTAGGATCGCCAGTCCGGAATACATCGATGCCGAATTGGAAAATATCAACGGTATTGGAAGTGAGTTGTGTTACCCATCTGCGTTCATGGAATCTTGTCTTAATAAGGCTAAACGAACCTTCTATCGTGTGAATAATAACACTCGCACCTTGTCAAAGAATATTTTAGTACTTCCATTTTTCCCGGGCTTCTTAGGCATTGCTAATGTACTTAAACTTTTGGATATCAGTGTAGTTTTTTCATATAACAATATTGTGAAAAACATCATAGTAAAAAATAGCCCTACCAATAATTTAGGCATTATCTATAAAATTGGGTGTAAGCAATGTGATTCCTTTTACATAGGTCAGACGGGAAAGGATTTGCAAACGCGTGTAAAACAGCATCAATATTCCGTTAGAACGGGACAGTTGTCCAGTGCCCTTTTTGTCCATTTGTCAGAGTTATCCCATTGTATTGATTGGAATAATGTTTCAGTTTTGTTTCACTCTAGCAACATTGTTAATAGAAATATTCTTGAGTCGGCTATAATTCAACTTACAAATAACCTTAACATGAGTAAAGGTCTGTTTCAACTTGATCCCGTTGCTCTGAATTCCTTCAGAATGGATTTAAACAAAAAGGGCAGGTTGTTAAATCTTTGGTAAAAAATTTGTTTTTGTCTGTTGTTTCCCTTACAATTTTATTTTTCAATTTTTTGCTGTGTGTGTGTATGTGTATGTATGTATGTGTATGTGAGTATGTGTGTGGTCATTGCAGTTAAAGATGTTTGTATGTATATGTGTGTATATGTATGTATGTATGTGTGTATATGTATGTATGTATGTATGTATGCAGTTAATATATATATATATATATATATATATATATATATATATGTATATGTGTATGTACCTTACCTTACCTTACAACCTCACAAAGGTTCTGCGGGATGATTTCTCATTTCGTGAAGGTCAAGCTTGTATATATATATATATATATATATGTGTGTGTGTGTGTGTGTGTGTGTTTGTATATTTGTGTGTATATGTATATATATTGGATATGCGGGTATACATGTGTACGTGTATTATTTGTAATTTTTTCAATTTATATTTATTTTTATTTCTTTATTCTTTTGCGACCTACCGTTTTCTCAGACAATAATTATAAAAACAAATTTGGTAATTTTTTTCCCTTATATATATATATATATATATATTCTGTATATATTGCGTTTATATTTCGTATATATACCGTATATATGTTGTATATATATTTTATTGTTCTTTATATATCATCTAGGCATCATTTTGTTTTCCAATTTATATTTATTTGTACTTTTTTATTCGTTTGTGACTATAATATGCATATGTGGTAATTTTTCCCTTATAAATTGGTGTGCCTCTCTTAAAATTTATCTTTCAATTTATTATTATTATTTTTTATTTTTTTAATAATTAATTTTTTTTTTTTTTTTTTATTTTTTTTTATTTCTTTATTTTTTTGTGACATATATATCAATTTGGCAGCATCTATTAAATCGATTGTAAAACTTCCCTCTTGAGCTTGAATTGGTAGACTCCACTTACAATATTTATATTTATTTTTATTTCTTTATTCTTTTGTGACCTGTTCCATAAAAAAGCCATTTGAATTTATATTGAAGGTCGGCCAAAGTGCTAAAAGTGTCTTTATATATATATATATGTATATATATATGTATATATATATATATATGTATGTATATGTATTTATGGTTTTTTTTTATTTGCCTGTTTATTTCTTTATGATTATTTAGGCTGTGACATATATATCACTAAGGCACTATTTTGTAATTAATTTTTTCTCAATTTATATTTATATTTATTTTTATTTCTTTATTCTTCTGTGACCATATAAATGTTGGCTCCTCCCACAATTTTTTTCTATGCTTACTATATATATGTATATATGTATATATATATATATATATTATATATGTATATATATGTGAATATGTATGTATGTATGTTTGTTTTTGTAACCTATATATTGCCTTGATCTGTCCTTTCACTCCAGTGTTCCTGAGGATGTCATTAGACGAAAGCGCTTGAGCACCCCTTTGTGTTTCTCTTTTTTCCTTCGTGGTTTTATTCATCATAAATACTTTTCACGTGTCACTTTCGTGAAATAATTTTTCATATATATATATATATATATATATGTTATAATGTTATAATGTTTCAGATCAACAAAGACCCTAGGATCCACTCATGGCTGGTCTACCTAACTGTGTTCGTAATTGTGTATTGTACATGTCCTCCGTGCTGGCGGAGGGGACCTACAATTTTACGTGGGTTCCGAACAACAAGGAACATAAGAACATAAGAAATTTTTATAGTGGGTACACTAGGGGCCACGTTCGCCCATCGAGGCGGCTCCACTATGTAAACACTGCCTGTACATTGGCAACAAAAATTTTTTACAAAACTAAATAATTATCAATTTAAAACTAATTAATTATCAATTTAAAACTAATTAATTATCAATTTAAAACTAAAGATAGAATCTCTGGATCCAGAGGATTAATTATTAATAGACTACTGTCCACAAATATGTTACACTCTATATCTATTTATAACCGACATGCAAATATATCAGATCCAAAGAATCCAGTCAATTTCATTACGGTATCCATCAATACCAGTGCACTGCCAACCAAAAATAAGACTCGGTCCATATCAATTGCGGACCAATTCACAATTTACAACCATATAAATTACAAAATATATACTTAAGAGAAAAAGTGTAGGTGTGGCTGTAAAGACTGTACAGTAATGTAGAAATGTGTGTGCACCCATTTTGGGTCTCCCATTTAAAGGTGTTTGTGGGACAAGTGAAGCTCATGAGTTTTCCAATACCTCACAGTACTATGGGGGTAGGCTGACTATATTTCCTTGAGACAAAAACGGGACATTGGGATGGCAAAAAAGGGACGGGGTTATGTAATATTCTGTATTCATGAAAAAGTAAGTACATAAACCGGGACAAAATTGACATTTTTATTAAAACGACGGGACGACCAGGAAATATAAAACAAACGGTACTGTCCCGTTCAAAACGGTACGTATGGTCAGCCTATATGGGGGGCACTGCTCGGCAGAGGAATCTCTTTAAATAGGGTGTGTAAGGGCAGAGAGTATCCCCTAACCCATGGGTCGGGGAACTTTTTTGTGTATTACCCAAAAATCTATTTGAGTAAAATGAAATTACCCCCAGACTTCAAAGTAAACAAAAACAAGCCAATTGCTCTTAAAATTGTTGCATATGGTGTCTCTCATACCGCACGCATTACCCCCAAACTTTTTAAATGTACCCCATTTGGGGTAATTTACCCCTGTTCGCCGACCACTGCCCTAACCCAAGATGCTGCCTCCTTATATCCCACAACACTTGTAAAACTATGTTTTCTTAAATTTGTTCTACATCTTGGCATAAATAATTTCATACTATGACCTCTAGTCTGATTATTGTGATCTTTAATGAAAAGAGAATCAAAATCTATCTTATCCACCCTTAATTTTACTACCTTAAGATATACCCAATCTATCAACATATGCGTCTAATCGATTTTTAAACATGTCCATAGACGTGCTACTAATTACTTCTACCGGCAAACTATGCCAGTTTTTGGGAACTGCTGTCTCGAACCTTCTACTTGTCAACTTACACCCGTTATTTCTAGTCCTATTATATTGAGATATTTCGAAAAACCTATCTCCATCTATGTTATCGATCCCATTCATAATTTTGAAAAACCTGGATTAGATCACCCCTTAGCCTCCAAGTCTCGAGTGTAGTCAATTTTAACTCTTTAAGCCTATCCTCGTACGACTTTGACCTAATCGACGGAATCATCTTAGTTGCTCGTCTTTGAACTCTTTCGATTTTGTCTATATCTTTTCGCATATGCGGATTCCAAAATTGGATCGCGTACTCCAAATGGGGTTTAACTAATGATTTATAAAGAGGAACTATAATATCGCGCCATTTGTACTCAAAATTCCGTGCTATAAAACCTAACACTTTGTTCGCTTTATTAACCGGTGCTGTACTTTGTTTCGCTACTTTTAAATCACCAGTGACTATAACTCCTAAATCTTTTTCCTGCGCTACGCTTATCAACTCTTTCCCGGACATACTATACGCAAAATTACAGTTACGCGAACCTATATTTAAAATTTTGCACTTATCGACGTTAAATCTCATTTTCCATGTGACTGACCAATCAACGAGTTTATTCAGATCATTCTGGATTTTACCTTTATCTTCGTCATTAATCGCCCTACTACCCAGCTTCGTGACATCCGCAAACTTTGAAACTGTACTGACTAGGCCGACATCTAAATCGTTAATATATATAAGAAAAAGCAAGGGGCAAAATACAGAACCTTGAGGAACGCCACTCGCTACATTAGCCCAACACGACTCCGCTCCATCAACGACCACCCTCTGTTTCCTACCTCGCAACCACTCTTCTATCCAATTTATTACTACACCCCTGATTCCATGAGCTTAGTTTTCTCAATGAGTCTTTTGTGCGGTACGGTGTCAAACGCTTTTGAAAATCTAAATACACTACATCAACCGCCCGATGACTATCGTAAACGTCAACCACGCTTTGAAAAAATTCTAAAAGATTAGTTAAGCAAGATTTGTTTCGCCTAAAACCGTGCTGCGTATTTCTAACTAAGTTATGCAATTCTAAGTGTTCGACTATACGATCCCTAATTATTGATTCCAGTAGCTTACCTACAACAGACGTTAAACTGATTGGCCTATAATTTCCCGCCGCACCTTTATCGCCTTTCTTAAAGATAGGTGTTACGTTTGCTAACTTGAAATTATCTGGTACGCACCCCTCAGAAATAGACGCATTAAAAATCTTTGTTAGCGGCACAACAATGCTATCTTTTAATTCTTTTAGTTGTATGGGATATATGGAATCCGGCCCCGGTGATTTACGCGTTTTCATTTTATCAATATAGCGCATTACCCCCTTCACTAACCACAATATTATCCAAAATATTACCATTATCAAAAGGTATTATGTCTATGACCGTAGGGATATTCGTTACATCTTCTATAGTAAAAACTGACGTAAAGAATTCGTTTAGCAAGGTAGCCATTTCCTTGTTTTCAGAAACTAGATCTCCGTTAACATTTTTCAACGGCCCCAAGACACTTTTTACTGGATTTCTATTGTTGACGTATTGAAAGAATCGCTTGGGGTTTTCTTTACCGTCACGAGCTATGGAGATTTCAAATTCGCGCTTGGACTTTTTTATTACACTTTTCGCTTCACGCCTTAGAGATATGTAGTTGTTTCGTAACCACAAATTGTCTTTATCGCACTTATGTAGCCTATAAGCCCTATCTCTACTCTTTATAATGTCTCCTACTCTAGAAGTAAACCACAAGGGCTTGTTATTTACTTTCGCACGCTTAATTTTGTACGGTACACATTCCTCATTTATAGTCCTAAATACTGTTTCAAACGATTCCCACATTAGTTTTGCGTTGGAGTTCCCCATTACGTTTTCCCAATTGACGTGTGACAATTTATTTCGAAATTTACAAAAGTCTGCGTGCTGGAAGTTGGAATTTTAGTCGAGTTAGCTGGTTTCGAGTGACTTACTGAGAGGACAAACTCTACCATATTGTGATCGCTATTGCTTAACGGTTCTATTACTTGAAGATCAGTAATTAGCCTATCATCCGTAGTTATTACTAAATCTAAAATACTGTCCAACCTCGTAGGTTCCCCAACCTTTTGAATAAGAAAGCTATCCTCGAGAAAATTAACTAAACGATTACCTTCCGCGTCTCCCTGCATTGTATCGTAATTCACGTTGGCGCAATTAAAGTCACCCATAACTAAAGCCTGCTCACTACCTATTATTCTCTTTAGTTCACGATATAACGCTTCGTCCGTATCAGCTGTTTGATTAGGGGCCTATATATAACCGCAACAACAAGTTTGAAATGGTTCAATTTAAGTTCTGCTATAGTCGAATCTATTGGTTCTGGAATTGTGTGCTTTACTTCTAGAACGTTCGCAATATTATCTTTGATATACAGCATAACACCGCCTCCTCGCCTACCTATTCTGTCTTTAACATAAAGTCTATAACCTCTAATTTGATACTCCCCTACAAAGTCACGTGTTTCAGTGCTAAGCCACGATTCATTTATCGCAATTAAATCATAGTCTTTACAAGCAATTAAAGAAAAAAATTTATTTATTTTATTTCGTAAGCTACGAGCATTTAAGGATAGAACCTTCAAATTGTTTGTAACTGCGACACCTTCGCGAGCGCAGGGGAAATTTGTGGAATTTACGCTCGGACCGTTGGAGTTATGGCAGCCTGAAAAGAAGAGACAGTATTATGAAATAGTCTTCCTAAACGCGCAGCTCCAACGTCATTAAGATGAAGTCCATCTCCAAGGAACAAGTCCCTCCTGCCATAGAAACTTCCAAAAATTCGCAAAATGCACTCCTTCCAATTGGCAAAGAGACTTTAGGTTATTGTTAATATAGGTCGCCTTGCTGTAGAAATCGTTACGTTGGATAATTTGAGGAAGTATACCTGTTAAAACAATCTTATTAGTTTTTCCTTTAATGGCTCTAGTAAGTGCCTGTACCTAGCCAGCAGTTTAAAACGTTATAAGTACCGACATGAATAACATACGTTGTTTCCTAGGCTGTACCTTGTGTAAAATGGTCAACACTATTAGTTATATCGTCCACCCTTGCACCAGTGTAGCAGTAACGGCGCCTACGACGAGGGTTTTTCCCACAGATTTCCTCGAGCTGCCCTCGAACAATGGAATCGCCAACGAATCGTACGTATTTCCGGTTCATCAGCATCTTCGAAACCTCAAACAGAAAACTTATTGTTTGTTATTACTGGTAGACAAGTCTTAGGTTTTCTCAATGGTGCTCCGTTACGCATTCGAACGAAGTGTTGGGAACGAGGGGAAGAGAGAAGGCTATTAGTACTATTTTTATTATTGGTAGAAACTGAGGCAGGAGGGTTCGTAACTGGAGTCTCAAGGGATTCTAATTTTGCCGTCAGGAGCATTACGTTTTCTTCAAGCCTCACTCTGGCCTCCCTCTCAAGTTCTAACTCGTTCCTCAGGACATCCATGTTTGAGCACCACCTGCAAAGTAAATGCTCATTATTATTAGCCATTGTACACACGTAAGCGGCAAATTTCCCTTCACAGCGACTGCAAGTACTTGACGGGGGTGCCATGCTTTTAATTAGTTAAAAAACATACAAAACAAAAAACAAAAATAAAACGGGCGTTTGGAAATTAATAAATTACAACGTAGGTCTACCGCGTGCTTATTGTGCCGTCACATGCCCAAACCCGCAAAAATGTTCTTGAAATGCAGAAACAGGTTCTTCTAACACAAATTTCTACTAAATGAATATATAATTAAGCTACCGACGAAAGATCTCTTAAGGAAAGAGTATTTAATAATACTTATCTGATCGCGATTCGACCGACTTTTTTTCTTCTTTTCCCACGGTGTGTGACCACACACTACCTGATCTCCCGAAGGAAGGGCAAATGAACCTTATTTTCTGATAGATTTGGAAAATGAACCTTATGACTCCTCGTTTTCTGATAGATTTGAAAAACAAACAAAGAAAAATGAACCTTATGACTCCTCGTTTTCTGATAGATTTGAAAAACAAACAAGGCAAGCCACGTGCACTAGCCTTGGGATTAATCAAATAATATTGTACTCAATAAAGTCAATAAATGAAATATATTCGTTAATGAATGATTAGTAACACGAAGTAATTTAGTTAAGAATGCACCAGTGCCCCGAGGGGGGCACCTCCCGCATGCCGCACCTATATATACATTTCAACTACAAAGAACTCGCAGTATAATTAACGTAAAGAACGACGCTTGTATAGGAGAACATTCTGCGCGTATGTAGGAGAATTACGACTTCTGATCGAGTGAGGACCATGGTGTAGTGGTTATCATATCTGACCGGCAATCGGAAGATCCCGGGTTCGATTCCCGGGTGGTTACCTCATTTTTTTCATTTGTTCGTTCTCCCTCCTCATCTTGCGCGGAATGTTCTCCTATACAAGCGTCGTTCTTTACGTTAATTATACTGCGTGTTCTTTGCAGTTGAAATGTATATATAGGTGCGGCATGCGGGAGGTGCCCCCCTCGGGGCATTTGTTTCTGCGCATATGTAGGAGAATTACGACTTCTGATCGAGTGAGAACCATGGTGTAGTGGTTATTATATCTGACCGGCAATCGGAAGATCCCGGGTTCGATTCCCGGGTGGTTACCTCATTTTTCATTTGTTCGTTCTCCCTCCTCATCTTGCGCGGAATGTTCTATACAAGCGTCGTTCTTTACGTTAATTATACTGCGTGTTCTTTGTAGTTGAAATGTATATATAGGTGCGGCATGCGAGAGGTGTCCCCCTCGGGGCATTGGTTTCGGCGCGTATGTAGGAGAATTACGACTTCTGATCGAGTGAAAACCATGGTGTAGTGCAGGGTTTCTCAACCTTTTTTTCCCTATCGCCCCCTTTTGGTTATTTTTTAAAGCAATCGTCCCCCAAAAAATTCTTAATGAAACTAAAATGACATTTTACTTACGTTGTTTATTCAATGTGACCCTTGTGCTTGATGCTTTGCTGCTAGATTCTCAATATTTGGATTGATATTTGTGAGTTTTAGTCTTATGTCTCCTCGCATGCATATATCAGTTCTACTTCTTTCCTTTGTCAATATTTTATTGACTGCACTAAAGCCACATTCAACCAGATATGAAGTTGGAAAGCACAACAGTACTTTAGCCATTTCAGACCACATGTTTGGATAGAGCTGTTTAGTTGTATTTGAAAGCCACAATTCAGTCATTCCAGCTTTTTCAAATTTGTATTTGCATTCATCATTGCATTTTAGTTCTATAAGTTCCTCTTGGATGTTTTCACTGACAGATTCTATATCACAGTCAAAAGGATCCAGCATCCATGGCTTGACTTCAAAAGAAAATAAATCTGAAAATCGGCTATTCAGTTCTTTCAATGACAATAAATATTCTGCGTAATTTTTAAGAGCTTGATCTGAGAGATGTCCAATTATTTCTGTTAACTCGGGCATGCTGTTGAAGTGCTTCTTCTGTAAACTGGTTCGAAAAATACCTAATTTTTCAGTAAAAGCTTTCAGAACACGTTTACAGTCTAGCAACGTACATAATTTGCCTTGAAGCTGAAGTGAAACTTCATTGAGCTTTCGAAAAATCCAAGCCAAAAAGTAGATGTCACATTTGTGAGCCTTTATTTCCTCTGCCAAATCTACCTCCCCTTCACTTTCCAAGAAACTAACTATTGTATCAAATAGGCTTACAAATCTGGCTAGGCAGTTTCCTTTTGAAAGCCATCGAACTTCCGTGTGCAAAATAAGTCCAATGTGCTGCTCTTCGTTATCACTGCAAAACTTCCGAAAAAGTCGGTCATACTTGCTGTGAGATTTAATTTTATTAACTGTTTTAATAACTTGCCAATGATTCATGAAGAACTGGACTAATATTTTTGGCCACTAAATGATGGCGGTGTATGACACAATGCACTGTAAGAATCGAAGGACATACATTTTTTAAGTGGGCAATAAATCCCTTATGTTTTCCCACCATGGATGGAGCGCCATCAGTTGCGCAGGATACTAAGTTTCCAAAGGGTACTTGTTTTTCATCAAACCAAGATCTCAAAGCCTCAAAAATGGATGATCCAATTGTGTCGGTTTCCAAAGATTTTACGAACAACATTTCTTCACACAGTTTGCAGTCTTCATCTATAAAACGGACGTATGCCATAAGAATAGCTCTACTATCACTAACCGTTGATTCATCAATTTGAATTGAGAATTTTCTGCTTTTTATTTTTTCAACTAGCTGGGTTTCTACATCAGATGACATTTCATCAATTCTTCTCCGAATCGAATCATTGCTCAATGGTAATGCTTTTAAAACACTTGATGAATCTTGATGCAACACAGTTTTCATAAGAATTTCAAAGGAAGGCCGTATAATATTTTCAGCAAATGTATGCGCACTTCCAGTTTTTCAATGATTTGTGCAATTTCATAAGACGCAATCATTCCATTTGCATTTGTTTGTGTACTTTTTCTAAATAAAGAAGGAACAGTTTTTCGTTGTTCAAAATTCTTTTTCAAATTTTTGAAATAATCAATGGGTTTGTCCATTTTATCAGGATGTTTTCTTTTTAAATACTCTAAAAGTCTTGATGGCTTCATAGCTTCATTTGAAAATGAGCTGTTACATATAAGACACATAGGCTGTCTTCGATCAAATGGGCTTTCAACAAAGCCATAAGACAAATACACCTCCAGATACTGTCTACACTTCTTCTTTTCAGCAGCCATGATTAATGATGGGAGGGATATGAAAATATAATAAACAAGTAATGCTTTGTTCACTTTGAACGTAGGTCATTCAATTATTATCACAACACCATTAAACACCATTATCACAACACCATTAAACACCATTATCACAACACCAACACCATTAAACCTCAGAATATCACCATGAGAATTAAGTAACACCCGCCCGCTACAATTGCTGTTCAAAGACTGCCAGACACCAGTCACGCCAGACGCTAAAGCTAAGCTAAGCAGCTGCCGCTACCCGTATACAAAACGCAACATGTTTAAAACATGTTTATGTCAAACAGACGAAGGGACATGAATTTGGAATAAATAAGTTCATTAAAATACAAATTTGTATATTTGAATTTACGAATAATGTTTATAGAAAGATAATTATTTTTTTTAAGAAAAATCCATTTGTATGTGACAATCTATCGCCCCTCTCAGCTCAACTTTCGCCCCCCGTTGAGAATGACTGGTGTAGTGGTTATCATATCTGACCGGCAATCGGAAGATCCCGGGTTCGATTCCCGGGTGGTTACCTCATTTTTTCATTTGTTCGTTCTCCCTCCTCATCTTGCGCGGGATGTTCTCCTATACAAGCGTCGTTCTTTAATATATATATATATATATATATATATATATATATATATATATATATATATATATAATATATATATTGATATATATATATATATATATATATATACTGTGTTGTTTGCAGTTAAAATGTATACATGTACGACATGCGAGGGTGCCCCCTCAGGGCATTTGATTCCGCTAGTATGTAGGAGAATTACGACTTCTGATTGATCGAGGACCTTGGTGTAGTGGATAGCATGTTCGACCGGCAATTGGATGATCCCGGGTTCGATTCCTCGGAGGTACCTAATTTTTAATTTCTTCGTTCCCCCTCCTCATCTTGTGCGGAACGCTCTTCTACACAAGCGTCGTTCTTTACATTAATTATACTGTGTGTTGTTTGCAGTTAAAATGTATATATGTACGGCATGCGAAGGTGGCCCCTTAGGGCATTTGATTCCGTTCGTATGTAGGAGAATTACGACTTCTGAGTGATCGAGGACCTTTGTGTAGTGGATAGCATGTCCGACCGGCAATTGGATGATCCCGGGTTCGATTCCTGGGTGGTACCTCATTTTTCATTTGTTCGTTCTCCCTCCTCATCTTGTGCGGAACGCTCTTCTGCACAAGCCTCGTTCTTTACATTAATTATACTGTGTTCTTTGCAGTTAAAATGTATATATGTATGGCATGCGAAGGTGCCCCCTCAGGGCATTTAATTCCGCTCGTATGTAGGAGAATTATGACTTCTCACTGATCGAGGACCTTGGTGCAGTGGATAGCATGTCCGACCGGCAATTGGATGATCCCGGGTTCGATTCCTGGGAGGTACCTCATTTTTCATTTCCTCGTTCTCCTTCCTCATCTTGTGCGGAACGCTTCTCTACACAAGCGTCATTCTTTACATTATATATATATATATATATATATATATATATTGATGTGTGTGTATATATATATATATATATATATCCGACCTTTTAAAAATGAGAACAGTGCTTTATCTGATGATCTAACAGAAGTATCTGAAATATTAAGAGCTCAGTACGAATCATCTTTCAGTATCCTAAAAACTGACAAATTGTCATGCGATAGAAACGCGTTCTTTGAAGAAGAACCACAAGGGGTATGTATAACGGATTTCGAGTTTACGACGGATGATATTACACAAGCCATAGGGAAACTAAAAACACATTCAGCGGCAGGACCTGATAAATGAAATGCCACATTGATCAAAAACTGCAAGAATGCAATCGCTGAGCCCCTATAGTGGATATGAAGACGATCACTAGACACAGGAAAAATACCGGGCATCCTGAAGAGCGCAAACATTGTCCCAATATATAAAGGAGGAGATCTATCTGAGGCCAAAAACTACAGGCCAGGGTTAGGGTGTTTCACTCGTACAGAGGAAAATATCAAAGGTCAATATTTTTCTCCACTTTGCTTTTGCTTTTATTCCTTTTCATGTAAGAAAGATGTGCACGATTTTTGAAAAACGATTAAGTGATATTTAGGGGTTGCACACATTTGAACCCTTGATAATAAACAATTTTCTTCAGTGTTACGAAAAAATTCTCCCTTGGAACCACGGAAAATGAAAAACTCTAATAATAAAATTGGAAAATTCAAATCAATAAATATTACACAACACAATACAATTTAATAATACAAAATTTTATTCAGTGTTACAAAAGAATTCTCCCTTGGAAGCACAGAAAATAAAAAACTCTAGTATTAAAATCAGACAATCCGAATCAACTTTTGAATTGGTACAAGGACGTTCCCGCCTTAGTTCTTTTCGGCACCTCCTTTCGAAGATGTTCAACAATCCGCAACAAGAATTGTTTTTGCTTCTCTTCTTTGACTGATTCATTGAATTGCTTGATTAATGTAATTCCCCTCTCCGCTGTGTCGTTTACGACTTTTAACGCGTTGACTGACTCTCTCAAGCCGTCATTTTTGGTGTACTCCTCTACGTTGTCGACATCCCCGACGCCGAAGTTGTCGAAGAATGTCTTCGTCCTTTGCGTGACGAAGTTGCTCAGATCCTTGCCTTCAAAAGTCAGGTTTTTCCACTCGAGTCGTTGGAGTTCCTTCCTCGACGCAGGTTTGTTCAAGGCCTGGCACATCTTTTCTTTCTCATTCGGCGATATCCGTTCATCAAGGAAAGCCAAGCCGACTAGAGTCTCCGAGAGATACCATACATGCCTTTTGGCAACTCTCAAGGCAGCCTGGCCCAGGTCCTTTTTCGGATATGAAATCAACAGTTGAATCATGTCTAGGTCATTTTTAGGGGCCTACCTACTGACCACTGCCTCGTGCCAGAACCGGACATAAATGAAACACGTAAAAAGGGCTACGTCGTGCAATCCCTTCACCTCTCGGTCAGTGAGTTCCAGTTGCTCCCGGAACAAAACCATTTTCAGCACATAGATAGCTTTCGCCATCCACCTGGCTTGATGATGGGCTCCTCGAGTCCTGAAGAACTTTCAATGACTCCACGAAGATAACTCACCATCCTGATTCGTTCATCTTCCAAGTACCTAGTGGCTGGCTCTTCTTCATCGATCATGGTTTTGAAACAATTTTTGTTAATAAAGTCCCAACGCTGCTGAAATCGCCGAAACAACAGGATTTCAGGACCACTTGTTGGCCCCAGGGACTTATGAAAAACTTCCTTCAAAATGAGCTCATAAATGTGGTGACGGCAAGGCAACCACAAGAGCGACCGACCAAGGAATTGTTCAATCCTCATACATGCCCCTTGTAGAAGTCCGGTATTGGACGCCGTAGTGTCAAACGAGAGGCCAATGATGCGGTACTGAATTCCAAATCGTTGCAACTCCTGGATGACGGCTCGAGCCATTTGTTCACCAGTACCATCCTTCCCTGTTACCACAACAGCTACTCTGTCTTCCAAGCTTCTAGAGCTTCCGCCAGCAGCTTGGGGTAGTAGCTTGCTGTCCTAGTGCAGAACTAAGAGAGGTGGATCTTTGAAGATCGACTCCTCAAGTTGTTTGGCCATTTCCTCTCGATACTTGGCACGTGCTCGATGAACAGTTGATGGCGAAATAATAAACTGCGATACATCTTGTCCGAGACGTTTAGCAGTTGCAATGAAGGAAGTGCTTGCTTGTCGAATAGAGAGTTGTTCTCTATCCCAAGTAGCCACGAGTGTTGGATCAAGTGTGTTCTTGGAACGACGAGGTGACTTAGAGGCCAATGGAGCAGCAAAATCTTCATCATCATCATCTGTTGTCGCCGTTGAGCTAGAGGATGTGCTATCCAGCTTCATTTTCTCGAAGATCTTTTCAGCTTCTTCAGCATGCTTTCGTTTTCGAAGTTCAAGTTTCTTAGCTGCTTCTTCTTTCCGGTTGACAGCCATGGTGTTTCCTATCCACCCCAGCCATTGAAGAACTCATTTTGTCCTCCCTCTGGGAGGACAAGAAAAGGTCAGCAAGGTCTCCCTTCCACACCTGACGCTTCATAATGGCTTTGTCCGTCTCTCTCGACTTCTTCTTCAAGTTTTGGTACTCTTTGTACAGCTTTAGTATAGCAGCTCTAATGTTCTCTTCTGTCTTCACGGGGATATTCTCCTTCTTCCAAACTTCTTGAAGCTTGATACTCGTAGACTTGATGGCAAGGGGGATTGTTTCCTTCAGCTCCAGGTGATGATACATAAAGCAGAGGAGGACTTGCTCCCGGGATGGCAATCTTGCTCCTAAGAGCTCTTCGACTGGTCTTTTCAATCAGCCAGATCTTTTTTCTTTCCATTTTCAACACTTTTTGCATCTGTGAAAGAAAAGAAAACATTACAATATGTTGGAAGTTGGGACGTTCTCGAGATTTGGTTACAAAGGGCTAAGGTATCAGAGGTGATACAAGTGTGCAACCTCTAAATGGTGTTCAATTTGCTTCAAATTTTACACATATGCTTCACAGATGATAAGGTGTACGGGGAAGAGCAAAGTGTAGTGAAATTCACAACTTGATAAAAGTGGAACACCCTAGCCAGGGTCGCTTACATCTCATCTCACTAAAATATTTGAAAGAATAGTTAGACAGAAAATCTATGACTTTTTGGAAACTCAGAAAAAATTCAATAATAACCAACACTGGTTTTGTGAGCAGAATCATGCCTATCACAACTAGTGGAACACTACAACAACATTATTGATGCATTTGAAAGTAATGAAAACTATGATGTCCCATACACAGACTTTGCTAAAGCGTTCAGCAAGTGTGACCATGGAATCGTAATACATAAACTGAAATATATGGGAATAACAGGAAAAGTAGGGAAATTGATATATAATTTCCTTAGTGAGCGGCGGCAAGCCGTTACAGTTCAAGGAGTATCTTCATCAGAATCAGAGGTCCTCAGCTCGGTACCACAAGGAACAATATTAGCTCCACTACTCTTCATAATCATGCTAACTGACATAGATGAGGACGTTACCAGAGACAGCACAGTAAAATCCTTTGCGGATGACTCAAAGATCAGTAGAAAAATAAGAAACCCAGTGATATAGGATCTCTACAAACCGACATAAACAGAAACTACAAGTGACAGAAGACGACAATATGAAGTTTAACAGAGAAATTTCAGCTATTACGGGACGGAAAAAGAGAAGACCTAAAATCCATGGAATATTATACCCCAAATGGACAGGAAATCCATAGAAATTCAAGAGCAAAAGATTTAGGGGTTGTAATGACAAATGATGCGAAAAAGACAAAATAAGATAGCAGTAAACAGAGGAAAGAGAATAACGGGACAGATATTGAGAACCTTTAAACGAAGGGAGAGGAATATAATGATTCCTTTACTGAAAACCCTGATCATACCCAAATTGGAATATTGCTCGGTCCTAACATCTCCACATAAAAAGAAAACATTAGACAGCTTGAAGAGATCCAGAGTAGCTTCACAGCCAAGATCAATGGGTGCAAAGAATTAAATTACTGGGAAAGGATACGCGAATTAGACCTTTATTCACTGAAAAGGAGAAGAGAGAGATACACCATTATTTACACTTGGAAAATAATGGAGAAACTAGTCCCTAATCTTACTCTGAAGCCTATAACTCCCCAAAAACGGTGGAAGGTTGAAACGGTAGACAATGTCGTACTCCCAAATTGAAGGCGAGACAGGGAACATCCTTAACCTTGAAAGAAAATAGTTTTGTAGTGAGAGGACCAAAACTGTTTAATCAGTTCCCCAAAGACCAAACAAACACGAAGGGCAGTGGACATCTTCAAAAGAAGACTAGACGCCTGGCTCAGAACAATCCCCGATGAGCCGGGCGTATCTGGCTATGTGAGGTGGAGAGCACAAGACACCAACTCACTACTTCACCAAGCCAACTCGAAAGGAGGGGCGACAAGCTCGACCTTCGCGAAATGAGGAATCATTGCGAGAAACCCTATTGATATATATATATATATATATATATATATATATATATATATTAGGGTGGTCCTTAAAATTCAAAGTTGGGAAGTTTCAGCTCCCACCCCCGGAAATCATTCGAATGGTTGAGAAAACTCTCTAGTTGAATTGTTTATTAAATCGGACAACGTTTACCACTCCCTCATCGACCTTGAACCTTTACCCCCGGAGTTGTTGCCCGGTTGCAGTTGTTGCCCGGTTGCAGTTGTTGCCCGGTTAGCGATCCTGGGTCTGTAGGGTTCGCTTCCGAGAGTCCGGAAACTGGCAGCGGTGGCGAGCGACGACTTGCAGGAGGAACTGGAGTTGCTCCTCGTCGTGGGTCAGCGTCCGGTTGTACTCTTGGACGAGGGCAACTCCTCGCTCGGCATGGTCGTTGATTACGGCGAGCCCTCCCACACGTGCCGCCGCTGTCTTGAAGTCTTCCCGCTTCGGCCAGGTCTCCGGGTTGACCTCGAGGAAGCCGTCCTCCAGTCGAAGTTTCTCGAAGAAACCTCGTGTGTTGGACGATGCCAGGTCTTCCAACTGAAGCCCGGCGAGTACTCGGTTTGGCAGCGTGGGCCGCTTCGCCGGGGACTCCTCACCGACCCGGTCGTGGAGAGAGGCGATGATCTTCCTCTTCTGATCGACGGCGATCCCCGGATCGAACAGCGCCAGCGCCACCAGCTCCTCCGACAGGTACCAGAGGTGGTTCTGGAACTTGGTCAGCGCCGCCTTGGCCACCGCAGGGTTGATGTTAGAGTAGGCCAGCAGGTCCTTGAGGAGGGCGAAGTCATTTCGGGAGGCAGTTGCGGCGATCGGAGCCTCCATCCACGCCTTGGCGTAGACCCGACAGACGAAGATGCAGATGCTCCGGAGGCCACTCTCCTCCCTCGCCGTGAGTTTGAACTGCTGTCGGAACATCCAGACCTTCAAGGCGTAGATTGCCTTCGCCATCCAGCGGGCGTGGTGAATCGGCCCGGGAGCTCGGAAACGCACTCCTCGCGGGGGACGTGACCGACGAAGAGGAGGGTGAGCTCGAGCAGCTCACGGTAATCGTCGCGCAGGTCCTTGCGCTCGACTATCGCCTTCTCAAACCACTCCGTGTCGACAGTGGTGAGCAGAGGAGCGACATCGGGGTGCGCAGCGCCGGACTCGTACTGGCTTCTGTCCAGGAAATCCCAGCGCTCCTGAAAACACTTGAAGAGGGTCACGTCAGGACCGGACGTGGGGCCCATCACAGCCGTGAACGCCGCACCGAGGAGGAGCTCCAGCACATGATGGCGGCACGCGAAGTAGAGCAAGTCTTTCGCGAGGTGTTGCTCGATGAGGACGCACGCTCCGTTGTTCCGGCCGGTGTTCGAGGCGGTGGTATCGAATGACAAGCCATTCACTTGCTCAGTGAGCTCCCACTCCTCCAACGCGTTGAGGACGGCCTTGGCCATCTCAGAGCCCGTTCCACTCGGCAGCTTCGGGACGCCCAGGAGCTGCACCGCGCCGTTACCGGAGACCAAGATGGGAAGCCGATCGACTTGCTCCTTGCTCGTCAAGTCCTGCATGAGCTTGCCGTCCCAGTGAACGACAAGATTGCCGGCCCTCAGCTCTTCCTTGAGCGCCACGTTGAGCCTGGAGCGGTGCCTGCGCCGGTGTCGGCGGATGGAGCTGCGGTTGATATTGAGCTCTGCGACGTCGTGCCCAAGCGACCGGGCAACCTCTGTCAGGACGTAGACAGCTCCTCGGTCGGTCACCTTCGTGCGATCCAGCGACGCCACAGCCGCCGAAACGATGTTCGTCGTGCCCCGCCTGGAGCGCTTCGGAGCCCGAGGGCTCCCTTCTTCTCCATGGTCGTCGCTCTCCGCTGCGCTTGCGGCACCACTGGAAGAGGACGAAGACCACTCGAGCTCCACTCGGGCCGTAGATGTCGTCGCTTCTTCCTCGGCTCGCTGCCTCCGTCGGTCTTCTTCCCCTTGGCGTTGAGATGCGCGGGCATCGACAGCGGCTAGCGTCGAGTCGACGGACCCCAGCTTGCCGCGCTGACGGGGTTCGCGCTGAGCGAGGAGGAACGCCTTGTCCTCCTCGTTCTTGAGCAGCTCCATGGCGTTAGCGGCAGCGACGTCGAACAGGTTCATCATCCGCTCGCTGAACTCGTCCTCCCGCTTCGCTTGAGCGCCAGCTCGCCCCTTGTTCCTCTTCACATCGTTGAACTCCTTGTGGAGCTTCTCAATCTTGGTGACGATGTGGTCCTTCCGGCGGAGGGGGATTCGCGCCTTGGACCACACCTCGGTGACGAGCTCGACGACCTGGTTGGCGGCCTCTCGAAGTGACTTCTTCTGGACGTCGATCCTGTAGACCGTCAGGGCCAAGACCTCTTTTTGCGAAGGAAGTTGCGACCCGGCGATCGATTCCTGCGGGGCAATCAGGTAGCGCAGCTTCGCTGCCATGATCCAGGTTATCTACTTAAAGGTTGAAGGAGTTATTCACTATTCAGTTTAAATTATAATCATTAGAATTTACAGTTTTACACACATTAGTTATCCAACCACTGACGGGTAGCTTGACTTATGGTTAAAGGAGTTATTCAGTTTAAATTATAATCATTAGAATTTACAGTTTTACACACATTAGTTATCCAACCACTGAAAATCTGGAAAGAATGAAAAAAAAAACATTACAAATAATTATGTAACATTTACTTGAAAGTCAAAAAATTAGCTTAATGGTAATGCTCAATGAGGGAGGGGTAAACGTTGTCCGATTAAACAAATAAATCACCTAGAGTTTTCTCGACCATTCGAACGATTTCCGCGGGTGGGTAATATATATATATATATATATATATATATATATATATATATATATATATATATATATATATATATAGATATATATTGATATACAGGGTTATTCAAAAGTCAGGTTACGTAGGGATATACTGTGTTATGTAATGATACAGGGGAATAGTCACATCACATGTTCGATATTGCCACCGTTAACGGCAGTGCACTTGTGCAGCCAGCTAGGAATATCACATCAATGCGCTCCTCCTTTGATAACATCTCATAACTCATTTACCTGCAAAGAAACAGAAAAACCCTATGTAACCTGACTTTTGGATCACCCTGTATATATATACAGGGCGTCCCAAAAAAATGTATACACACTTTAAATACTTATAAAGGCAGTGTTTATTAAAATACATTTCATTTTCAAAATGTAATAGAATCTACAGACATTATTTAATTGTTTTGTCAACGCCTGTTTTCAAACTGACGTCCGTTCTGGTCCAGGCACTGCTGATAACGCGAAGCAATGGAATCGCAAACATCACGAAACATTTCGTTCGGTATTTGTGTGCATTCTCGTTCAATGGCTGCTCTCAATTCAGCGACTGTTGCAGGTTTTATAGCGTAGACTTTGTCTTTTAAGTATCCCCATAAAAAAAAGTCTAGTGGTGTGAGGTCTGGTGAACGCGGAGGGTATTCTACGAAACCCCTTCGTCCAATCCACATCCACATCGTGCCAAGTACCACTCGCAATACTCCACTCTTCGGTCCTGATCATCTTCATTAATAGCATGGACTAATCTTGGAATGTAACTTTTCCATTGACAGCGCTTCAAAATGCGTTGGACAGACGATTCTGAAATTCCTACCTCACGACTCGCTTGCCGCACAGATTTTCTTGGACTTTGGTGATACGTTTCCAGTACTCTTTCTTGCTTTGTGGGGCTTGTCGATGTCCGGGGTCTTCCGGAACGCTTCTTGTGGACATTCTGAACAGTTCCATCGGCTTCAAACTTATCTCTAATTCGAGTGATGGTAAGTCGCGTTGGTGGATCTGTTTGAAACTCCCTCCTAAACTGTCTTTGCACTTCAACTGCGTTTTCACACTTCCAGTAGCATTTTAGAATGAATTTCCTTTGTTCAAAGCTTAGTCTGACTGCCATTATTAATTCTAATGGGTTTAACTTGGAAAGAAAGAAACATCAATTGAGCTATCAGCTGTTAAAGTGTGTATACATTTTTTTGGGACGCCCTGTATATATATATATATATATATATATATATATATATATATATATATATATATATATATATATATATATATATTATATATTATATATATATGATGAATAAAACCACGTAGTGAAAAGAAACACAAAGTGATGCTCAAGCGCTTTCGGCTAATGACATCCTCAGGAACACTGGAGTGAAAGGAGAGTTCAAGACAATATATAGGTTACGAAAATAAACATATATATATATATATGGGAATGAACTCAGAATGGTCCCCTGAGTTTTTTATGATACACACAGACAGTGCATGGAACAAGGAACTCTTCTGGGATAATTAAATCCACTATAGTCCGAATAAGTAATGGTAAATTACAAATACCATAGTTTTTCTTTTTCATGATGCTAGCCCGACGCGGGCAACGGGTCACTCGCAAAGAGGTCCCATAAATATAGCTTCCCTCACCAGCTATCTGCAAAGCAGACAGGATCCAGCTTTTGGACATGGATCTAGGGTTTAAAGCAGCCTAGCCCTGCTACATTTAGAACCTCAATATAAGCAAAAGACTCGCTGCCTTCACGTCAGATTGAATACAAAAGAAAAAGGGGTAACTATTATATTTTTAGCCAAAAACCAAAACTTAAACCTCAACTGGCAGAATTGAGCGTCCACTTTCCAAGGCACATAACATGTCCGTTTCAAGATGGGAATGAACTCAGAATGGTCCCCTGAGTTTTTTATGATACACACAGACAGTGCATGGAACTATGGTATTTGTCATTTACCATTACTTATTCGGACTATAGTGGATTTAATTATCCCAGAAGAGTTCCTTGTTCCATGCACTGTCTGTGTGTATCATAAAAAACTCAGGGGACCATTCTGAGTTCATTCCCATCTTGAAACGGACATGTTATGTGCCTTGAAAAGTGGACGCTCAATTCTGCCAGTTGAGGTTTAAGTTTTGGTTTTTGGCTAAAAATATAATAGTTACCCCTTTTTCTTTTATGTATTCAATCTGACGTGAATGCAGCGAGTCTTTTGCTTGTATTGAGGTTCTAAATGTAGCAGGGCTAGGCTGCTTTAAACCCTAGATCCATGTCCCAAAGCTGGATCCTGTCTGCTTTGCAGATAGCTGGTGAGGGAAGCTATATTTATGGGACCTCTTTGCGAGTGACCCGTTGCCCGCGTCGGGCTAGCATCATGAAAAAGAAAAACTGGTATTTGTCATTTACCATTACTTATTCGGACTATAGTGGATTTAATTATCCCAGAAGAGTTCCTTGTTCCATGCACTGTCTGTGTGTATCATATATATATATGTATATATATATATATATAGTAACTATAGAAATAAAAATTGTGGGAGGGGCAAACACATTGGTACGGAAAAATGACAATTTTAGCACTTTGCCCGAATTTCAACATAAATTCAAATGGCTTCTTTCCAGCCAATTTTTTATAGTTATTGTCTGAATGGTAAACAGGTTACAAAAGAATTAAAAAATAAAAATAAATATAAATTGGAAAAAATTACAAAATAATGCCTTAGTGATATATACGTCACAACCGAAATAAACATAAAGAAATAAGCGAACAGGTAAAAAACAAAAATTGTAAGTGGAGTCTACAAATTCAAGCTCAAAAGGAAAGTTTACAATCAATTTAATAGATGATGCCAAAATGATATATATGTCACAAAGAATTAAAATAAAGAAATAAAACAAAAAATAAATTGAAAAATAAATTGTAAGAGAGGCACACAAATTTATAAGGGAAAAAATTACCATAGGTTTTTTAGTTATTGTCTGAATCATACTTACTATGGTCACAAACGAAGAAAAAAGTACAAGTAAATATAAATTGGAAAACAAAATGATGCCTAGATGATATATAAAGAACTATAAAAATATATACGACGTATATAAGGTATATATAATATATATATATATATATATGAAATATAAATGCAATATATAAGGAATATACAGGGTGTCCCATAAGTCCGGCATCATAGGAAAAATTCATATTTTTCTATTTCTACAAATCATAATTCATATTTTTCTTATGCTCGGGATGCCAATTTCCCGTCCACCATTCTGTTCAGTAACGAGGCTGTTTTTTATGGAAATGGTGAGGTAAATCGATAGAACACCCGCTACTGGTCTCAAAACAACCCTCACTGGTGTACCTCTTCAAAGGAACAAGGTGCATCTCGGGTGATGGTATGGTGTGGCATTTGGAAGGATCACATCATAGGCCCTCTCTTTTTCGAGAACATGTCACTGGAGGCACCTACCTACGTATGCTCAAGGAAGAAGCATTTCCCAGTGTCTTGAACGAAGATTGAAATTTCCCAACATGGTTCCAGCAAGACGGCGCTCCTGCACATTACAGCACCCAAGTAAGGGAATACCTGTACCAACAATTCCCTGGTCATTGGATAGGACGTCTAGGGACTGTGGAATGGCCAGCTGGAAGCCCGGATTTCACGCCACTAGATTTTTATCTCAGGGGCCACTTGAAAGCGCTGGTATACGCAGAGAAAATTAGGAGTGTTGAACATTTGCGGCAGCGCATTATTGGGGCATGTAACACCATTACTCCTGACATCATTCACCGTGTGCTTGCTGACTGGGTATCACGTCTGAATTTGTGTATTGAAAACAATGGTGGACATATTGAGTACGTTCTGTAAATAAAAGCTTTTGTTTTTCCTTTTTTTTTATTATTTTTCCTATGATGCCGGACTTATGGGACACCCTGTATATATATACATAAGGGAAAAATTACCAAAGGTTTTTATAGTTATTGTCTGAAAGATCCGTACGTCACAAAAGAATAAAGAAATAAAAATAAATATAAATTGAAAATATTACAAATAATGCCTGAATGATATATAAAGACAAAAAAAAATTATAAGAAATACATACAACTACACATGTAGACATATACATCCACATAACCAAATATATGTATATACAGTATATATATATATAATATACATATATATATATATATATATATATATATATATATATATATATATATATATATATATATATATATATATATATATATGTAAAAAATGAACAATGAATAATCAATATTCATTTTTACATAAGAACCAAAATCGCTTAACGCGAGTTTGGATAATAATTTTACTTGTAGCTTCCTATTTTTGTTCGTGTCACAACCCTACGATCTACCATATCTATGGTTTAGTCGTATCCATTTTTCCATTTGTTATAGAAGTTATTATAATTAATTATGATTGTCTTGCATCTCACCCTCGACCCTAGATTATGCATACACATTGCATATAACAGGATTGGAACCCGTAGTTGTACTTCTTAGTCATTAATACCCACTCTGTCTCTAATTCGTTCTTGTAAATCTTCCTAATAATGATTTGTACTATACGTACAAATTCAATAACTATGACGTCACATTTTCCCGTCATTAATTTCCCTTGATCATTATCCTATATAAATTTTATTAAATATTCATTTTTACGCGTGTCAATCTATGAAACGCAAAACTTCATGCATTCGTTCGAAAACGCAGAAATACGTTCTCGTATTTTTTTCATTTTTATTTTTAATTATATCACCTCTTAATGAACTCGAAAATGCTGAGGTAGGTGATCAAATTTCGCTAACTGGCAAAATCGAACGCTTCAAAGATAAAAAAATCTCCTTTCGCTCTGACTCGAATTTATAACATTATCATGCGTTATGTTATATCATGTGTGTCATGTCTCATGTACTTGTGTTGTACTAATAACCATACATAATAACCATATATTATAACCATATATTATAACCATATATTATAACCATATATTATAACCATATATAAATATATAAAAACACTGTAAGAATGGTAAACGACGTAATGTACTTCAATGAAACTGTACTTAATGATGTAATGTACTAAATGACGTAGTCAATGTACTTTAATGGAATTGTAGTTAACGATAATAAATGAATTAATTGGTAATTATAATCATAGTTACAGTAGACCAAAATTACAATGTACTCAATGTCCGACCCGACATTATGTCGCCATAAGGAATGTAGAATCGGCGATACTTGTTATTTTTTTTATTATTATTTTTCCGTTGGAATAAATTTTGATGTGCTTTCTACTTTGCCAAATAATTGATGACCTGTTGTTTTTTAAAATCTCAATCATTTTTTAGATTTAGCTTAATAATGAATCCTGAGTAACTTTTGCCATGTCATGTTTTGTATACATTCTTTCTTCTTTATAAAAGATGAAGTCATGTCTTGCCTAAGCATTTAATTGTAAATCTTAAACCTTTAATTTTTACTCATATGCATATTTTAGTGTAAAGATGCATAGTTCAATTTCCACTTTTAGTTAACTTGGCAGATCATGATAACATCAGATCTGAAAATACGCAATTTAAGAAAAAAATATGGCTTCATCTTCAAATATCTTGTTTATTCGTTTAAACCTTACCACAGCTAAAAGATTTACTTTATTTTCAAATATTGTACAAAAATAATGCAGCCTCTTCAACATTTAATAATGATGTTAGTAGAATCGGGGTATATGAACCCCACCAATTTCTTCCATGTTTATTCTGATTCCAACTACGAGGCTGAGCATTACCTGTAACAGTTTAGGAGTAAAACACAGTAAGAAAAAGTCTTTATCTTCTCCTTCGAGCCGTGCTCTCTTCAGAAAACTTAGTCATTAGAATCTCCCGATAAGTTACAAGAAGAATCGGAGAGAAACCTCAAAGAATTTAATAAGCCTCTCAGAATCCTCCGAGCCACTAAAGAAGAACTCGGAGAGTAGTATAGAAGAAACTACTGCAAGTAACAGATCCGTTGCTGCCTCCTAATCAGAACCCCCGTCGACTTCGAACCAACCCAGGGCCATAGACGGAGGGGTTAACATATATATATATATACATACACATATGTACATACATACACATACACATACATACACATACACATACATACACATACATATACATATATATAAGTAATACGCATACAACAATAAATTGAAAAATAAAATTGTAAGAGAAACATACAAATTTATAAAGAAAAAGAGACATTAAACAAATTTTTACCAAAGGTTTAGCAACCTGCCCTTTTTGTTTAAATCCTTTCTGAAGGAATTCAGAGCAACGGGATCGAGTTGAAACAGACCTTTACTCATTTTAAAGTTATTTGTAAGTTGAATTATAGCAGACTCAAGAATATTTCTATTAACAGTGTTGCTAGAGTGAAACAAAACTGAAGCATTATTCCAATCAATATTGATTGTATTGTATTGTATTGATTGGAATAATGCTTCAGTTTTGTTTCACTCTCGCAACATTGTTAATAGAAATATATGTGTATGTATATGTATATATGTATATGTGTACACACACATATATATATGTATGTATATATGTATATATGTGTGTGTGTATATATATTTGGTTATGCGGGTGTATATGTGTACATGTGTAGTTGTATGTATTTCTTATATTTTTTTTGTCTTTATATATCAGTGAGGCATTATTTGTAATTTTCCAATTTATATTTATTTTTATTTCTTTATTCTTTTGTGACCTACGGATCTTTCAGACAATAACTATAAAAACCTTTGGGAATTTTTCCCTTATGTATATATATATATATATATTCCTTATATATTGCGTTTATATTTCGTATATATACCTTATATATGTCATATGTATTTTTATAGTTCCTTATATATTATCTGGGCATCATTTAGTTTTCAAATTTATATTTACTTGCACTTTTTTATTCGTTTGTGACAATAGTATGTATGATTCAGACAATAACTAAAAAACCTATGGTAATTTTTTCCCTTATAAATTTGTGTGCCTCTCTTACAATTTATTTTTCAATTTATTTTTTGGTTTATTTCTTTATTTAATTAATTGTGACATATATATCAGTTTCGCATCATCTATTAAATTGATTGTAAACTTTCCTTTTAAGCTTGAATTTGTAGACTCCACTTACAATTTTTGTTTTTTTATTTGTTGGTTTATTTCTTTATGTTTATTTCGGTTGTGACGTATATATCACTAAAGCATTATTTTCTAATTTTTTCAAATTTATATTTATTTTTATTTCTTTATTCTTTTGTGACCTGTTTACCATTCAGACAATAACTATAAAAAATTGGCTGGAAACAAGCCATTTGAATTTATGTTGAATTTCGGGCAAAGTGCTAATATTGTCATTTTTCTGTACAAATGTGTTTGCTCCTCCCACAAGTTTTATTTCTATACTTACTATATATATATATATATATATATATATATATATATATATGTTTATTTTTGTAACCTATATATTGTCTTGAACTCTCATTTCACTCCAGTGTTCCTGAGGATGTCATTAGATGAAAGCGCTTGAGCACCACTTTGTGTTTCTTTTCCCTACGTGGTTTTATTCATCATAAATATCACTGGCCAACAAAATGAAACTTTTTTTCTCATCACAAACATGATCACACTTTCCTTAATGCATATTTCGCGCTGATTCCGAATCTGGTTTTATTTCCTTCCTAGCACGTATAGTTATATAGATACACTGGTTTTGATATTTTTAAGTTTTTGATATTGCTATAAGAAAATTTATGGATGTATAGATCACACTTAGGAATGCTAAACAACAAATACATCATATACCTTATTCAATGTACTTATAAATAAAGAATATATACATTATTTTATTAAAAGCGCTGTGAGTGTGATTTCCTTTTGTAAATTTGGCCTGGATTGTCACGATACAGCATCCAACAATGGTCCGCCATCATGCTTTCATTCCAATATCCTTGGTAGCGCTTCTCCATCATCTGAATATCTTGATGGAAGCGCTCTCCTTGCTCGTCACTCACTGCACCAAGGTTTTCAGGAAAGAAATCTAAGTGGGAATGCAGGAAGTGAATTTTTAACGACATTCGACACTCCATTTCTTTGAAGGCATCAAGGAGGTTCTTGACTCCATCCTTATACGCAGGTGACTTTAGGCCTGTTCAAAAATCAACTTTTTCTTATTTTCATAGGTTTCTGTACATTTTCCCATGATTTTTGACCTGAAAAGCCGAAAATCACAACTATTTTGACCGAGGATGTTGGGAAGCATTGCCGCATGGAGCTTTAAATTTTCTGCCTTGAAATCGGCCAAAGCGCCAATTCCGGGGTCCCTTGAATTATGTTTTGCACTTTAACTTTTGATCTAAACAAGATAGAGCAACAAATTAGGTATCAAATGAAAGAGCATAAAATTAATAAATAATAATAATAATAATAATAATAATAATAATAATAATAAATAAATAAATAATAATTAATAATAATAATAATAATAATAATAATTATCTATCATTTTTCAGGAAACAACAGAAACTCAATCAGAATCTAGAAAACCATCTACAAGTTACAACTTCACAATGGCATTAAGCAAGGAGCTGAGGGAGCTCCGTGGGCGCACAGTTGATATCTCAGAACCTCCACGTACTGTCCACAGGCAGGTGTCAACTGGGCCATCTACCAGATCTCTCACTGAAACTTTCCTGGTTGGATACCCTTCAGCTTTTATCAGTGGTTCCCAGCTTCCCACCAACAGACAGGCGTTCCAGTATTTCCTTAATCTTCAGAATTTACCGGAAAATGCAGAGAGGCCCATGGTTCAAGACCTTGCATATGAAACAGTTGAATCTATCATCCCATTCTGGCAGATGGCTAGGATCAAGACAATGACCAAGTACAACGCAATGAAGCTCTTCATGAAACTACATGAGAAACATCGTGCTCTGGTGAAAAGCAAAGGAAGAGCAAGTAACCCTGGAGGAAAAAGAGGAGCATTTGTGCTGGAATTAGACAGCCTGTTCGATATAGGAGCTCCAGATGCAATCCAGGAAATACAGAACAACAGACTGTTATCCAGAGAGAAGAAAGATGAGGATATCAGGTTCTACGAAGACCAAAAGACTGAGAGGAAAGGTCATATGTCTGGTCATGACAAGATTTTTGAGACAAGATCCCTGCAGCAAGCAGCGAGGAATGAAAGACTGCAGCATAGACAAGAACAAGGTAAAACTAATTACTTTGAACGTCACAAAAAGTTTTAAGTTTTACTCCATTGCGATATTTAGCATGTACTTAACAATTACTGTCTTAACATGTTGTACTATTTTACAGCTGCAGCAGAACAAGAGGCAGTTGTTCATGTGGATGACATTACCTGGGGTGACTCAACTGACAACGACGCTAACACAGAGGACATGGATTACCATCAGCCTCGTCCTGGATGTTCTCACCATCAAGACACTGTGACTAGTGTGACTTTGACGTTTCCAAGGAAGGTCATGGAATGTGATGTCATCTGCAATACAGCTGATCGTCTTGGTTTATCAGACAATGAAGTTACTGCCATGGTTTCTGCCACCTTGAAAGCTGGAGCGGCTGATCTGGATAACTTCGTCATCTCAACCTCAACAACACGTCGCAACAGAATACTGTCCAGGTATAATATCAGCCAGAGTCACATGTCCAAGTTTTGTGAAAAAAACCCACAGTACGCTGCCTTACACTGGGATGGAAAGTTGCTCAAAGATGTCTTGGGCAGTGAACCTGGAAGTACCTCAGAGACTTTACCTGTGCTAGTGTCTGGTCCACTTCATACACTGAAGGAAAGTTATTGGGAGTACCTGTCATCGACAATTCTTCTGGCACAGCTCAGGCTGAGGCTTCAATGGATTTACTGGAGACATGGGAACTTACGGATAATGTTACTGCCCTTGTTTTTGACACTACATCCAGTAACAGTGGAGTTCACAGAGGAGCTGCCAAACTGCTAGAGAAAATGCTGAACAAAAAGGTGTTTTATCTGGCCTGTCGACATCACATCCTGGAAATCCTAGTAGGAGCAGTTTGGGAGAAGCTGTTTGGGAAGGTGAAGGGGCCAGATAATCCCTGGTTTGAGCATCTGAAGGATGTTTGGACGGACTTGTCCAAGGAAAACCCAAAGATGCTGGCTATCAACAGCAAATGGCTGAAGGAAAAGAAGAAGAACAGTGAAGAAATACTCCAAGACATTCTAACAGCAGAAAGGCTTCCAAGAGCCGACTACAGGGAAATGGCTGAACTGACAGTCATTGTTCTTGGAGGAACGCCTCCTCGAGGTATTCACTGGAGTCGACCAGGCGCCATTCATCAGGCCAGATGGATGGCCAGAAACCTGTACTCCATGAAAATGCTGATGTTTGCAGATCAACTTGAGTACGACGAAGACACTGTATCAAAGCTGGAAAGACTCAACACCTTCCTTGCGCTGTTCTACTCCTGTATGGATGATGTCAATGTCTGCTGCAGATGCTCCGTGAATGATCTAAGTCTAATCCAGGACATGTTGAAGTACAAGAAAACTGACCCAGAGCTTGCTGATGCAGTACTTAATAAGATGGAAAACCACAAATGGTACCTGACGCAGGAAGTCGTGCCATTTGCCCTGTTCAGCAGTAGATTGAGTGACACATTGAAGCACGACATTGCTGCCCAGTTACATGCCACTGAGAAGCCAGACAGCTTCAGAACAGGAAAGCCTCTATTCCAGAGAGTCACAGCTAAGACCACCCTGGTTGATCTCATTGGCCCAGAATCACATTTCCTGCTGGACACATTGAACATTGGATCCGAGTGGCTTCTGGAACCTGTCACGTCTTGGCCACAGAATGAGGACTACAGAAAAGCGTTGGACTATGTTAAGAATCTGAAAGCGGTGAATGACATTGCTGAACGTGGTGTCAAGATGATGAGCGACTTTGCAAATGTCATAACAACAGATGCCACGCAAAGGGACTATCTCCTTCAAGCTGTGGAGTTCAACAGACGCCGCTTTGACAGCTTCAAGAAACAAACTCTCAACAACTGACTGTGTAAATGTCATTATGAAATTAATCATCATGTAATGCTTTCACTTCTTGATCGATTAGACTTGTGACAAAATGTTAATCTCAAATTTGTGTCATGAATAAGGCGCCTTGTCTGCCTTGAGTGTGAGAAAACGAATTTTGTGATATTTCTGAAATCTTTGTATGTACCAATGTGCCATTTCTTGTTCCAAGACTATCATAATTGTATAAGTTAGAAAGAGGATTAAAAACACTTTAATTTGGTGCCTATTTTGTTGCTCTATCTTGTTTAGATAAAAAGTTATAGTGCAAAACATGATTCAAGGGACCCCGGAACTGGTGCTTTTGGCCGATTTCAAGGCAGAAAACTTAAAGCTCCAAGCGGCAATGCTTCCCAACAACCTAGGTCAAAATGGTTGTGATTTTCGGCCTTTTCAGGTCAAAAAGCATGGGAAAAAGTACAGAAACCTATGAAAATAAGAAAAAGTTGATTTTTGAACAGGGCTAGCGGACCACCCATTTTGTCTGGTGACTTCAATATGTTTCTTTAAAATTGATCTGCTGAAGTTGTTGAACGGATGGTCGTCAATTTGTCTGAGGCGAATCGGAAGGAGGGATTTGGGAAGAACTTGCTCCTAAAGACAATTAGTAAGAAACTTTCGTCGGATACGAATTACATGTCTCAACAAGGCAAAACGAATTTTCTATTATATTTTTAGCCAAAAACCAAAACTTAAACCTCAACTGGTAGAATTGAGCGTCCACTTTTCAAGGCACATAACATGTCCGTTTCAAGATGGGAATGAACTCAGAATGGTCCCCTGAGTTTTTTATGATACACACAGACAGTGCGTGGAATAAGGAACTATTCTGGGAAAATTAAATCCACTATAGTCCGAATAAATAATGGTAAATGACAAATACCATAGTTTTTTCTTTTTCATGATGCTAGCCCGACGTGGGCAACGGGTCACTCGCAAAGAGGTCCCATAAATATAGCTTCCCTCACCAGCTATCTGCAAAGCAGACAGGATCCAGCTTTGGGACATGGATCTAGGGTTAAATCAGCCTAGCGCTGCTACATTTAGAACCTCAATATAAGCAAAAGACTCGCTGCCTTCACGTCAGATTGAATACATAAAAGAAAAAGGGGTAACTATTATATTTTTAGCCAAAAACCAAAACTTAAACCTCAACTGGTAGAATTGAGCCTCCACTTTTCAAGGCACATAACATGTCCGTTTCAAGATGGGAATGAACTCAGAATAAAAATATAATAGTTACCCCTTTTTCTTTTATGTATTCAATCTGACGTGAAGGCAGCGAGTCTTTTGCTTATATTGAGGTTCTAAATGTAGCAGGGCTAGGCTGCTTTAACCCTAGATCCATGTCCCAAAGCTGGATCCTGTCTGCTTTGCAGATAGCTGGTGAAGGAAGCTATATTTATCGGACCTCTTTGCGAGTGACCCGTTGCCCACGTCGGGCTAGCATCATGAAAAAGAAAAAACTATGGTATTTGTCATTTACCATTACTTATTCGGACTATAGTGGATTTAATTTTCCCAGAAGAGTTCCTTGTTCCATGCACTGTCTGTGTGTATCATAAAAAACTCAGGGGACCATTCTGAGTTCATTCCCATATATATATACAGGGTGGGCGGAAAGTAGCTCCCTATTTTGGATTGGTAAAAAAATAGTATATTATCCATTTATTTCAGAAGAAATAATATGAAAAGGTAGGCATACATGGTAGGTTTTCTCTAAAATTCAATGTGGGCTCCAACTCTTTCCACCAGCTTCTGGAGCCGCCCAGGAATGGCGTCCACTGACTTTAGCAGGAACTCCGGCGGGATGGAGGACATGACTTCCCGAATTCGGTCCTCCAGTTCTTCCAATGTCCTCGGTATGGTGCGGTAGACTTCTTCCTTTACCCACCCCCAAAGAAAGAAGTCGCACGGTGTCAAGTCGGGGCTCCTGGCTGGCCATTGATGTGGACCACGACGACCCATCCAACGCCCAGGGAAGTGGGCATCCAGCCACTCACGGACAACAAGAGCGAAGTGCGGAGGGGCGCCATCTTGCATAAATATCAGATCGTCGATGTTCTCCCATGTGCTGACAACCAGCCAGACCTCGTTTCGCAACATAGCAAGGTACCGCTCAGCATTCATGGTGTTGCGCAGAAGGAACGGGCCCACAACCTGATCTGAGGTCATACCACACCACACCGTTACACTGAACCGATTCTGCCGTTTTTCAGCGGTAACCGTGCGACTTCTTTCTTTAGGGGTGGGTAGAGGAAGAAGTCTACCGCACCAAACCGAGGACATTGGAAGAACTGGAGGACTGAATTCGGGAAGTCATGTCCTCCATCCCGCCGGAGTTCCTGCTAAAGTCAGTGGACGCCATTCCTGGGCGGCTCCAGAAGCTGGTGGAAAGAGTTGGAGCCCACATTGAATTTTAGAGAAAACCTACCATGTATGCCTACCTTTTCATATTATTTCTTCTGAAATAAATGGATAATATACGTATTTTTTTACCAATCCAAAATAGGGAGCTACTTTCCGCCCACCCTGTATATATGTATATATATATATATATAGATGATGAATATATATATATTTTATTTTATTTTTTTCTGTAACCTATATATAGGATGTAACTCTTTATGTACTTCAGTGTTCCTGAGGATGTCATTAGACGAAAGCGCTTGAGCACCATTCTGTGTTTCCTTTCCTTCGTGGTTTATTCATCATATACTATATATACACATGTATATATATATGTATATATATATATGTATATATATATATATATATATAATATATATATATATATACACCGTATATATATATATATATATATAATATATGTTATGTTAAAATGTTATAAAGTTATAATGTTTCAGACCAACAAAGACCCTAGGATCCACTCATGGCTGGTCTACCTAACTGTGTTCGTAATTGTGTATTGTGCATGTCCTCCGTGGTGGCGGAAGGGACCTACAATATTACGTGGGTTCCGAACCACAAGAACATAAGAGCATAAGAAATTTTTATAGTGGGCACACTAGGGGCCACTTCGACCCATCGAGGTGGCTCCACTATGCAAAAACTGCCTGTACATTGGCAACGACCAATTTTTACAAAACAAAATAATTATCAATTTAAAACTACGGTAATTAATTATCAATTTAAAACTAAAGATAGCCTCTCTGGATCCAGAGGATCAAGTCATAATAGACTACTATCGACAATTATGTTACACTCTACACTCTACAGTATACCTATTTATAACCGACATGCAAATATATCAGATCCAAAGAATCCAGTCAATTCCATTACGGAATCCATCAATACCAGTACCTTGCCAACCAAAAATAAGTCACGGTCCATATCAATTGCGGACCAAGTCACAATTTACACCCATATACATTACTATATATATACTTAGGAGAAAAAGTGTAGATGTGGCTGTAAAGACTGTACAGTAATGTAGAAATGTGTGTGCACCCATTTTGGGTCTCCCATTTAAAGGTGTTTCTGGGGCAGGTGAAGATCATTAGTTTTTCAATATCTCACATTACTATGGGGGGCACCGCTCCGCAGAGGAATCTCTTTAAATGGGGTGTGTAAGGACAGAGAGTATCCCTTAACCCAAGATGCTGCCTCCCTATATCCGACAACACTTGTGTTGAGCTGTGAGATCTATCACCTAAATGTACATAATATATATGAAATAAACTAGTACCATTCATGTAAATAAAAATGGGCTTAAACGATATCACCAGATGTCCCTTGCAGACATCAAACTACCCAACCTTCTTTTGAAAGAATCAATTGTATCTGAAGTCACCAACTTAATTACTCTGTTTGTAAAACTATGTTTTCTTAAATTTGTTCTACATCTTGGCTTAAATAATTTCATACTATGACCTCTAGTCTGGTTATCGTGATCTTTAATGAAAAGAGAATCAAAATCTATTTTATCCAACCCTTAATTTTACTACCTTAAAATATACCCAAACTATCAACATATGCGTCTAATCTATTTTTAAACATGTGTATAGACGTGCTACTAATTACTTCTCCCGGCAAACTATTCCAGCTATTTACTATTTTATGCGTAAAAACGTTTTTGGCAACTGCTGTCTCGAACGTTCTACTTGTCAACTTACACCCGTTATTTCTAGTCCTATTATAGTGAGATATTTCGAAAAAGCTATCTCTATCTACGTTATCGAACCCATTCATAATTTTGAAAACCTGGATTAGATCACCCCTTAGCCTCCTAGTCTCGAGTGTAGTCAATTTTAACTCTTTAAGTCTATCCTCGTACGACTTTGACCTAAGCGACGGAATCATCTTAGTTGCTCGTCTTTGAACTCTTTTGATTTTGTTTATATCTTTGCGCATATGCGGATTCCAAAATTGGATCGCGTCCTGCAAATAGGGTCTAACTAATGATTTATAAAGAGGAATATAATATCGCGCGATTTGTACTCAAAATTCCGAGCTATAAAACCTAACACTTTGTTCGCTTCACTGACCGCTGCTGTACTTTGTTTCGCTACTTTTAAATCAACAGTGACTATAACTCCTAAATCTTTTTCCTGCTCTACGCTTATCAAATCTTTCACTGACATACTATAGGCAAAATTACCGTTACGTGAACCTATATGTAAAATTTTGCACTTATCGACGTTAAATCTCATTTGCCATGTGACTGACCAATAAACGATTTTATTCAGATCATTCTGGATTTTACCTCTATCTTCGTCATTAATCGCCCTACCACCCAGCTTCGTTTCATCCGCAAACTTTGAAACTGTAATGACTAGGTCGATATCTAAATCGTTAATATATATAAGAAAAAGCAAGGGGCCCAATACAGAACCCTGAGGAACGCCACTCGCTACATTAGCCGAACACGACTCCGCTCCATCAACGACCACCCTCTGTTTCCTGACTCGCAACCACTCTTCTATCCAATTTATTACTACACCCCTGATTCCATGAGCCTTAGTTTTTTCAATGAGTCTTTTGTGCGGTACGGTGTCAAACGCTTTCTGAAAATCTAAATACACTACATCAACCGCCCGACGACTATCGTAAACGTCAATCACGCTTTGAAAAAATTCTAAAAGATTAGTAAAAAAAGATTTATTTCGCTAAAACCGTGCTGCTTATTTCTATCTAAGTTATACAATTCTAAGTGTTCGACTATACGATCCCTAATTATTGATTCCAGTAGCTTACCTACAACAGACGTTAAACTGATTGGCCTATAATTTCCCGCCGCACCTTTATCGCCTTTCTTAAAGATAGGTGTTACTTTTGCTAACTTGAAATTATCTGGTACGCACCCCTCAGAAATAGACGCATTAAAAATCTTTGTTAGCGGCACAACAATGCTATCTTAATTCTTTTAGTTGTATGGGATATATGGAATCCGGTTCCGGTGATTTACGTGTTTTCATTTTATGAATATAGCGCATTACCTCCCCTTCACTAACCGCAATATTATCCAAAATATTACCATTATCAAAAGGTATTATGTCTATGACCGTAGGGATATTCGTTACATCTTCTATAGTAAAAACTGACGTAATGAATTCGTTTAGCAAGGTAGCCATTTCCTTGTTTTCAGAAACTAGATCTCCTATAACATTTTTCAACGGCCCCAAGATACTTTTTACTGGATTTCTATTGTTGACGTATTGAAAGAATCGCTTGGGGTTTTCTTTACCGTCACGAGCTATGGAGATTTCAAATTCGCACTTGGACTTTTTATTACACTTTTCGCTTCATGCCTTAGAGACGTATAGTTGTTTCGTGACCGCAAATTGTCTTTATCACAACTATGTAGTCTATAAGCCCTATCCCTACTCTTCATACTGTTTCCTACTTTAGAAGTAAGCCACATATATATATATAGTGCTTTCGAAAAGTCTCTCCGCAGTGCTATGTTAAACGCATAGGATCACTCCCTTTTAACTCTTGCACGGCCCACATTTTGTATGGAAATAATTTCAGTTCGTGACTTACATATTTGTGCACACTGCCTACAGCACCGTTAGTCTCCTGAGCCAATTCTCTTATTGATTTAGAGAGGCTTTTCAATATCTTATCAGAAATGTCCAAAAGATTGCCCTCTGATAAAACAGTAGGTTTACCACTTCTAACTGCATCTGCCACCGAACCGGTTATACGAAATTTACGGATGAAATCGCGTACAGTATCACGATGTGGAACAGTGGAATCCGGAAACTTCTCACGAAATTTTTGTTTCACATCATCTGTATACTTATCGCCTGCTCGAAACACATACTCAGCTAAGAATATTCGTTCCTCGGTTAACATATTGACAGACAAGGATGCACACTAGGGTGGAGCGAAAAATACTTTTTTTCTAGTATGAAGTTCTAATAGTGATTAAAAGTTGCATTTAGTGGACGGTATATACCTGCCAAAATATGAGTTCATTTGTTTAATATTTTCAGCTGCCACCAGGGGGCTAAATTTAACACAATTTTGGGTAAAAAGGAAAGAAATGCTTCTACTTTAGGTTTATCAAACTATTATAAAATTTTATCTTAGAATTATCTAATAGTTTGATTAAGATTCGTAAATGATAAGAATTCGTTTTGTAAAAAGGCCTTTTCATATGCTTAATATCTTCAGCTGCCACAAGAGGGCTGAACTTAACTTAAAAATGACAATTAAGTATGATTCTGTATTTACTTGAAAAAGGGAACAGTAATAAATTAGGATGTCTCTCCTCCTTTATACTGACTTGAGACAGTTAAGAAACGTTATTTCGTGCCTTAGCGGAGTTACCACCCTTTCCCCAACCAACCTCCCTCTAGAAAGGGTTCTTGCTGAAGACTATTTAGTAATTTGCTTTTGTGTCAAATTTTGGTTGTTTTTTCCTTGATTCTAATGTAGCACGAATCCAACCGTCTCTGTTTGTAGGTCCGCAGACTGATCCAGCAGCGTCTGTAACGAGCTTGACGCATCTCTCTACGGCTTGTGTATGACATGGAAACTGAAATAATTCTGAATGAAGAGTAGTACCATGTTTGATGCATGATTCAATATCATCAAGAGAAACTCCTTTGGTTATCGGTGGTTCTGCTATCTGAAAATCTTGCCACTAATGAGATCTGTATAGTCTTTGGCATAAAAATTTATTTCTGGCACCTTAAAATACCTGATAACATCTGTTTCTTGAATGCATGCCCTTGCTTTTATGATACGCCTAAATCCCAACTGACGCACATGCTCCCTTTCATCAGCTATCATTGCAATGAGAATGTTTTCTTGATTTGCGTAATATGCATTTCGCTGAATGACTGAGTCATGTACTCTCCTAAGCTCTTCACGGAGATACCGGCTTCTTGCAATCATATACCACATATGTTTAGCACCATATTGGCATAATGGTTTACGCTTTATCTGAAACCACATTGGTGCGTATACCCTAACAATGAAAGTAGCTAATTCTTGTAAATTGCCTGAAGGATTCTCTGTGCTTGCATATAACCGCAGAGTCCTGTTTGCTGTGGTGAGCCACCTTGAATGTGATATATTGCCTGGACTCTTATGACTAAGACTCTTTGAGAATGTTCCACTTGATATAGCCATGTGAATTTCAAGAAGGTATTGCTGGTCAGTTCTTATGTCATCTACATCAACTTCACACATGTCCTCTTGAATTTCAATGGGTTTGAAGTTAACTATGGGAAGCTTTTCACAGTCTGAAAGTGCTCGGCCAATTTCTCCTGAAAATGCTCTTGGTCCAGTAGTGGTACCATCCAAGTGATGAAACAGATGGCGCAATGGAAGTTCATTAAGGTGTAAAAGGCATATCAGCCACTGCAATGGCTTATTAAAGGCTTCTTCCAGTAATCTTATTGTGCCTCCAATACTACCAGTGTTAACCACTGTCGAATCACAGCCAACTGCAACGATGTTCCCTATATCAACATTCCTTTCTTTCAAGCAATTCACTAGCGCTGTGCAAATGTATTTAGCTTTGCCACTGGAAGGTGTCACATGTGCAAAGTACAGAGAGTGTGGTTCAGATATTATGCTGATATGCTCTTCGCGTTTGGTTCTTTGGTGGTTAGAGCCATCACTCTCCTGGACTTGAATCATTGTTTTATCCTTTCTGCCATCAAAGTATAATCCCCGCATGGTTTTTGGCTCTCCTATCTGTTGTAGTTCCTTTCTCTGTTTTTGTCTTTCACGTCTTAGCTTACTTCTGTCTATAATATTCCCTTTGTCTTCGGGAGTAACAATTTTAAGATCTGCCAATACTGCAGAAGCAATAGCAGCCCCAGCTCTGTCCGACATTTTAAATCTATCACAAGTAATTGCTAATGAAGGTAGTGGCTCACGCATCTGTTGTTCTGATATTACATATTGAGTCGAGGTTGTATCTTCCTCATTATCTTCAGATATCTCTTCTAGTTGTTGAAGTTCACTTGTCTCTGTTTCGATTTGTAAGTTGGACGTATTGGTTATAGTAGCACTAGTTGTTTGTGAGGATTCCAGACGTGCTTTTTCCATTTCCTTTCGATGTTCTCTTGCTTGTAATCGTCTTGTGTGTGCTATGTCAATGCTTCCTATCACCATTATTCTGCGTGTTCGTTGGTCATTTAAAAAATCCTGCTCTTTTGGAGGGACTTTCTTACTCTTTTCACATGAGCATCTCCTAAACTCCTTACATTTGCAGGTGCAGATGTCAAACAAAGTGCATTTTGAAGAGTTTTCAAATTCTTCAAGCTGATTTTTGTACTTAGGCTGATCCTTGCGTGACTTGTATGGCTTTAATAAGGACCTGTATTTATCATGGTACACTCGCATCATCTGTAAAACGCGTGTATGTGAAACTATTGGCAAAGAGGCCTTCTTCCAAATATTTTCTACCTTTTGGAAACTGCCTCTGCTATTTCAGAAAATGAAGGCTCCTTGTTATTCATCTGCTCCTTCACTAAATGTTTTGTGAACAGGTAATCTTTCATAATGCAGTTATAAGTTGTTAGTTGCATATCACTCATCTCACAAGGTACTTCAAATATGGCACACTTCATATGTTCTCTAGTGAAATGTTTATATTTAGTATTTGATGCCATAATATTTTTAAGAAAAATTCACAATCACAAAATATCCTGTAACATGAAAACATTATATAATTAATATATGTAATATATTTTATAAGTATATATAATATATTATATAAATATATAATTATATATAAATAAACTAAAATTATATAATACATTATAACAAGCATTTTATAATAAAATCAATATTATCTCTATATAAATCACTTTAAAATAAAGTTTTATAATATTCCGATCATATTAAAAAACTCTCCGATCAACTGAACGACTAGGCCTACTACCTAAGAAGACAAGTGTTAACACACTGTTCTAATGACTCACAGAAAGAAATTCCTTCACACCAAAACCCTCCCCCACAACCCTCCCCCACAACATTCAGTGTAGTCTCAACATGACTCAGTTACTCTAAATTGTGTTAACTTCAGCTCTCTTGTGGCAGCTGAAGATATTAAGCATATGAAAGGCATTTTTACAAACCGAATTCCTATCATTTAAGAATCTTAATCAAACTATTAGATACTTCTAAGATAAAATTTTATAATAGTTTGACAAACCTAAAATAGAAGCATTTTTTTCCTTTTTACACAAAATTGTTAAATGTAGCCCCCTGGTGGCAGCTGAAAATTTTAAACAAATGAACTCATATTTTGGCAGGCATATTTCGTCCACTAAATGCAACTTTTAATCACTATTAGAACTTCATACTAGAAAAAAAGTATTTTTCGCTCCACCCTAATGCACACCCATTTTTTTTACCAAGCTATCGAAACACACTATTGCCACGATCCCAACTCTGTCACAGTACTGACACGATCGAGTTGAAACCGGCTGAAACCGGCTTAGCGCGCATATACTGGCGGTGTATATATATATATATATATATATATATATATATATATATATATATATATATATATATAATATATATATATATATATATAATATCAAGATGTATAAATATATATATATATATATATATTATATATATATATATATCAAGTTATAAAAATACATATAGATATATATATATATATATATATATATATATATATATATATCAAGTTATAAAAATACATATAGATATATATATATATATATATAAATGTATGACGCCCCTCGGTGGTGTAGTGGTTAGCGTCGCTGACTACAAACCCATCGGCCCCGGGTTCGAGACCCGATGGCAGCCGCCGCGCAGCAAAACCCTGCTGTTCATCCTTCCACACAATAAAGAAAGTGGTTGGTAGATAAATGGGTACCCTTGATGGCCTAGTGGTTAAGACGCTGGGCTGCTGATGGGGGGTGGTTCGGATTCTACCTTAAACTCTAGGTCTAAGGTGGAGTGAAAAGCTTGACCTTCGTCAGAATGAACAATGCGGGCGGAAGCTAACCATACTCTAGGTTAACCAAAAGGAAAAGGTTATATATATATATATATATATATATATATATATATATAAACAAACAACCACAGTGAAAAGGAAACACGAAGTCCGAGCGCTTTCGTGATATATTCACATCTTCACGGAGAAACAAAAAATATAGGCAGAGTTTACAAAGTAAATGCGTTAAATACACAAGCAAAAAAATTCCCAATCGGCAACTCCAATTACTGACCATAAAACCCTCTAAAGATTTTTTCAATTGATAACATAATCTGTAGGCTGCTAAATTACTGAATATAAAAGAACTATATAGATGAAATTAGACAAAAAAAAAAAAAACCCGTACAGAGAACAAAAATTATTATAACGGTTATTAGAACTAGTATTTAATTAAAGCTGGCAATTAAGTGGCAAGAATTTAATGAAAACAAAGGGAATGGTGCCATCGACTTACAGAATATTCCAAAATTTCTACAAACAGTCTGAAAAAAATTGTTTTCCCAATAGCCAACCAGTTGAAAAGTCCAATATGCCACCAAGCACCCAAAGATTATATACGAAAGAAATATTACAATTAAAATGGACACATAAGAATGTTAACAGTTCTTAAAATAATATTTATTTATTTAACCAAGGCAAACCGTTAAGGGGCAAGAATGCGGTCAAGAAAACAATAGGCCCTTCGCCAACTTTCTAACAATGCACGAGTCTAATTTATACAGCCCAGGGCTATTGGGAAAACAAATTTTTTCAGACTGTTTGTAGAATTTTTTTTGGAATATTCTGTAAGACGATGGCACCATTCTCTTTGTTTTCATTAAATTCTTGCCACTTAATTGCCTGCTTTAATTAAATACTAGTTCTAATAACCGTTATAATAATTTTTGTTCTCTGTACGGGTTTTTTTTTTGTCTAATTTCATCTATATAGTTCTTTTATATTCAGTAATTTAGCAGCCTACAAATTATGTTATCTATTGAAAAAATCTTTAGAGGGTTTTATGGTCTTTAATTTGAGTTGCCGATTGGGAATTTTTTTGCTTGTGTATTTAACTCATTTACTTTGTAAACTCTGCCTATATTTTTTGTTTCTCCCTGAAGATGTGAATATATCACGAAAGCGCTCGGACTTCGTGTTTCATTTTCCTTTTCCCTGTGGTTGTTTGCTTATTAATAAGATCACGTGTTATTTTGTGATTTTAGTGCATATATATATATATATATATATATATATATATATATATATATATCAAGATATATAAATATATATATATACATACAGGGTGTCCCGTAAGTCTGGAACCATAGGGAAAATGATAAAAACGGCAATAAAAACGCCGAAGAGACTTTTGGGGTTTGTTTGTGAAATGAACGAGGATGGTAGCGGCTGTGTCATCGTCGTTGGATGTCCTCGGAGGTCCACTGCGTGGTTTAGCTCCTATGAATCCCGTTTCCCGTTTACCTAGGATCCAAACTCGCATAGCGCGATTTATCTGTTGTTCAATTCATACGCACATGTACATACGTCCATATGTATTCTTTTTATCTTCTTTTCTTAAAATTAATTCATTTCTCGCAATCTCATAAATATTTATGCGAGTGTTCGAATTCTGCTCACCACCGCGGAAGCAGACACTTCTGAAATAAAAATAAATCTCATCTCGCTCTAATGCAAATTTATAAACATTATCACGTGTGTTATGTTATATATATATATATATATATATATATATATATATATATATATATACACACTGTAATTAATGATATTAATTTATAATGTAATTAATGTACTTTAATGGAATTGTATTTAAAGTTAATTAATAAGTGAATGATGTGAATTCGATTGTTAATTATAATCCTAATTGTAATAAACCAAAATTACACCGTACTTAGTGATATACTTAGATTGTACTAAATATCCAACACGTCATTGTGTCGCCAAGTAGGAATATACACCCAGCTATATTATTTCTTTTATTATTATTTTTTTGTTCGATTGGAATAAATTTTAGAGTTGCTTCCTGTTTGCCAAATAATTGGTGACTTATTCTTTTCAAAATTCTTAATCATTCTTTAGATTAAATGCATCCTCTCTTCGTTATAAAAGATGAAGTCATGTCTTGCCTTAAACTTTTAATTTTTGCTCATATGCTTATCTTAATATAATAATGCATGATTCAATTTCCGTTCTAATTAACTCGGCAGATCAGGAAAAACAGCAGATCTAAAAAATATGCAGTTTAAGCTAAAAATATGACTTCCGCTTCCTATATCCTGTTTATCTGTTTAGCCATTGTCATAACAAAAAAATTTACTTTATTTTCAAACATTGTGCAAAAATAATGCAGCCTCTTCAACATTTAATAATGATGATGTTAGTAGAATCGGGGTATATAAACCCCAGTAAATTCTTCCAAGTTCTTTCAAAAGTCAATTCAGAGGCTGAGCACTACCTATACATTTTAGCAGTAAATTACAGTAAGAAGTAGTCTTTATCTTTTCCTTTGAGCCTTGCTCTCTTCAGAGAACTTAGTCATTAAAATTTCCAGGATACGTTATAAGAAGAATCCGGGAATCTTCAGAGAATTTAGTAAGCCTCCCTGAATCCTCCGAGCCACTATAGAAGAACTCGGAGAGTAATATAGAAGAAAACTACTGCGAGTTACACATCCGTTGCTGCCACCTAACTAGAACCCCCTCTCGACTTCGAACCAACCCAGGCCATAGACGGAGGGGTTAACAACTGGCGACCTTATAACCAGGATTTTAACACCTGGCAACCTCTCCATCCAGGATTATTCCAGTCTTCCAGACCCTGGAACTAGAACCAACCTCCAGTTGACCGGCATGTCACGACTTCTAGTTCGTCACATCCACCCTTGAACCAGTAGTTAGGAAAACCCCTTAAGTGATCATTCCATAAATTAAGATCGGTCAAGTAGACCAAATTAGAACACATTAATAGTACCTTCACATATGAGCGATTCAGACGGTGCGCTTTCTGACATCGAAAATTTACCTACACCCATTTTTCCACCTACCCCGCGCCCTTCAAACATATTCCCAAACACACAAACTTCAGATTCAGTACAAGCCAATATGTCTCAAACCCCCGCCCCAGCGTACATTAACTTAGGTAGACTAGTAAACCTTTCCCGCACTGTTTTAATTTTTAAGGGGACCATAGATAATCACTTTGTTGAACCACGCGTAAGACCTTGGATTGAGTTTTTAGAGCAACATTTCTTACGCGAAAACATCACTGATGATGATATAGAGATTAGGGAAGCAAGGGAATGCTCATGACACAGTCACCTACGTCCCATCAATTAGCGAAGCACCTAAAAAATTTTCAAGAGTTTCTAAATGTTGACAAACCAGTAAGTGTAGCTATAAATAAAACACGGGAACATTACCCAGATTTAGCAAACCAGAACTACCGAAAGGGTAGAGAAACCCCTATACATTACACCAGTGCCGGCCTTAGGGGTGTGCGAACCGTGCGGTCGCACAGGGCCCGCAACTTAGTGGGGCCCGAAAATTTCACAGAAATTTACCATCGACGTCAGAGTGCCAAAATTGGTGTAAATTAATGTAATTTATTTGGGTAATATTGTGTAATATATGTCTTATATTTGTGTATTAGCTTGATTTTTCTTTTCTTCTCAGTCATTTAAAACAGTAGATAGATTTTAATGAAAAGATTTTTGTTACTTATATACACCTGCAATTGGTTTATGTTTATTTTTATTAAATCTAGTTAATTCTCTTATGTTTTAGTATTCTTATATTACAATTGCCAAATATTCATTTGTAGTTGATTAAGTTATTTTCTTTTTTGTATATTTACAAACTTTATTTTATGTATTTACTTTTGTTGAATATCTTAATTAAATTGAATTATCCTATTCCTAATTAAATATACCCTAAGGCCGGCGCTGGTTGAAACCTCTTATGATAGTTTAAATATTTGATAATAATAAAGTAATAAGTAGTAATAATAGTAAAGGCCGTTGGTATGTTGGTATTCTGTTACAGGTGCACTTGTATAGTTAAATTTTACTAGTTGTACTTGTTAACAATCTACTAAAATAAAATGATTAGCAATGAAAAACAATGTGACTTGTGTCATGGGGGGCCCGTACAGTATACTCTGCACAGGGCCCGAAATATCCTAAGCCCGGCGCTGATTACACTCAGCAGCAGCAACCAAAACACCAACAGCAACAACAAAAACCCTATAAATCGAGGCCAATGCAGGGAACACCACCCCAGAAACAAGCCCCCCAAACCCAGATACACGCCCTACTCCACAGTGTATTACAGTAACTGCGATAGCTTTGGGCACATGATACGTGAGTACACTTATCCCTCTTATTGCTCCCACTGTCACGAACATGGTCATCGCCGTGGCGATCGCCAAAAATGTGCCGATAAAGCCCCTGCAGGGTATAGGCCCCACTTCCAGAAATCGAACCCCCAACGTTCCCAAAAGTCCTCCAATCCCCAGAAACCAGTCCATTCACAGCCTCAGTCGAATCACCAACCAAATAGATTACGACCACAGGGCCAATCACACTATTACCCCATGTACAAACTCCAGTACAATCAACAAGGGCGGATAGTTCGGTACGTAGAAGTACCCGCGGAGGAATCATTTTCCCCAGAGTAGAGTTTTCAAGAAAACCCTCCAGCGTATGGTGATCCCATAGAATATGACCCAGGTCCTCCCCTAGAGGACAATTCGAGCCCTTTTTTAGACCCTACTTTGGAGGCGGCAGTTCAACCGCCTCCCTCCTAAATTACAGTAATGAACCCAGATACACACACAAACTCCCCATCAGGATAATAGGTGCAGACCTCCTAGATTTAATAATAAAGTGTAGCACTGATAACCAAGATTTAACTGCTCTCCTAGATGCAGGAGCACACGCGACGTTCATTAAGAAATAATGTGTAGATGACTCACTTGAAAGTACAGGTTATAAATATGAAATTAAGGCACCCTCCTGTCAACTCAGAGGAGTTACGGGCACACCCATACCTACATACGGAGAAGTTGAATTATATTTAGAAGTTGGAAACGCGGTATACCCCGTGAAATGTTGTACAGTTGACACATTCGCCACCTTTCAGACAGATATCCTACTAGGTATGGATTTTTTTAACCGGAATCAATGGGAGATTTACCCAGCCGGAAAGTTAGTAAAGTGTCGAAATAGGACACACCAACTCCATGAGAATAACAGAGAGCTTAATGCTAATAGAATTAGTTCAGTTCATATTTCCGAAAGAAATAGGAAACCCCCTCCACTTGATAGCAGTTCAAGTCACTCGGTTGCATCCAGAGGGATAACCGCTCCAGAAATCAGCCCAAAGAGTAATCACTTCCAGTTGTTGAATCCAGTTGGATCAAGACAGTCAGTTTCCAGTCAGTCAGTTTCCAGACAGTCAGTTTCCAGTCAGTCAGTTTCCAGACTGTCAATTTCCAGACAGTCAGTTTCCAGTCAGTCAGTTTCCAGACTGTCAGTTTCCAGACAGTCAGTTTCCAGTCAGTCAGTTTCCAGTCAGCCAGTTTCAGTTCAGCCAGTTTCATTCCAGCCAGTTTCAGTTCAGCCAGTTTCAGCTCAGCCCATAAGGCAAATTTTATTCGCCGAATCAGAGTCAGATTCTAAATTTTTCATATGCCCATGAGAAGATCTGTTTCCTAGCAAAAGTAGTCGCCAGAAGGAAAATTATTAGTCAGAGCGTATTCTGATTACAGAGAAAAGTAATTTCAAAAGAGATGTTCATATTGCCCAAGTCCTTAGTCAGAGTCAGAATTCAGCTATCCCTGTTGTTTGTTTAAACAAAGGAAAAAACCATATCGAATTAACTTCAAATCAGAAAATAGGAACTGTTTCTACAGTAGAAATAGATTCAGATTTCCTCACCAGTACGATAAATCGTGTTTCCAGTTCATTAGAGTTAAACCCTTCAGTATTGAGAGAAAAATATAAGAAATGTCTGGAGCACCCCCTTCAGGAGTCACCAGCCTTACAGGATCACAAACTAATGGAATCACTTCTCGATTTCATAATAAGAAATAAAGATGTGATTGCCCTAAAAGGATATCCTCTGGGCCGAACTAATTTGGTCCCTTTTGAAATCAAGCTGGAACCCAATTCCAAATCCATTTTCATTCCTCTCTATCGGGTTCCACATTCCCAATTAGTCACTGTTGAGGAACACATCACGGACATGTTGGAGCAGGATGTCATTCAGCCTTCAGCTAGACCCTGGTCCGCTCCTATGATACTCGTCTCCAAAAAGGACGGAACATCTCGCCCTTGTATAGATTTTAGACGCCTAAACCACATTACCATCCCAGACCGTTTCCCTATTCCAAACATGCAGGAAACAATACTGAACGTAGGGAAAGCTAACTTCCTTTCATCCCTCGATTTAGCATCTGGTTATTGGCAAATGGAGGTCAGTCCCAAATCTCGGGCATTGAGTGCTTTCTCCACTAACCGAGGCCATTACGAATTCCAGGTTTTACCTTTCGGAGTCCGAAATGGGCCTTCTAATTTCTCTAGGTTGATGAATAAAGTTTTTTCCGATCTATTAGGTGTTGAAGCTCTCGTTTATCTTGACGATATTATCGTTTACAGTTCGGACATAAAAACACACTTTCAACGTCTTCAGAATGTGCTATCACGCTTGAGAAAAGCACACCTTAAACTGAAACTTGCATTGTGCAACTTTTTACAAGAGTCCCTGGTATACCTAGGATTCTTACTCTCATCCACAGGAATTAAACCTGATCCAGCCAAACTCGAAGCACTGGAAGGGTACCCTGTACTCAAAACCATCGACGACGCCCGTGCATTTATTGGTTTTGTCGGATTCTATCGTAATTTTATCCCCCAATTTTGAAATACTGATAAACCCATTACTAATTTGTTCCAGAAAAAACGCTAAATTTAACTGGGAGTCTGATCACCAACATGCCTTTGAAACTTTAATTGGTAAACTAATCTGTCATCCCATCCTACAATATCCTGATTACACAAGACCCTTTGTCATAGCCACAGATGCTTCCTCCTATGGACTAGGAGCCAACCTATTACAGGACGTAGATGGTGTGGAATTACCCATTGCTTATGCCAGTCAACTTCTCTTTGCACCTCAACGGAATTATTGCACTACGAACCGAGAGGCCCTAGCGGAATATTGGGCTTTGAAAAAATTCCGAAATATCGTCTATGGCTACGATGTAACCATCAAGACTGACCATAATCCACTCACGTACCTCTTCAAGGACAAGCTACTTGAAGGACGGTTGAGTAGATGGGCTCTGTTGATTCAGGACTTTGCGGCAAAAATCGTATACAAACCGGGAAAACTTGAAGTTATTCCAGACGGATTGTCGAGACTCAAGCCCGACGCCCAAGTGAATAAAATAGGAATTCTTCCCGTATTCGACTACAAGTGTCTGCAATACTCCCAACAACAGGACCAACACACCCAAAACCTTCGGGCGCGCATGGAACAAAAGGAACCATCTAAGGTAAAAGAACAGTACAACCTGAAAGATGGGCTCGTACATTTTCGGAACGAAGATGGAAACGACCTCGTGGAGATACCAAAGGATCTCGTCGATATAACCATTGGACTTTGTCGCGACTCACCTTTGCATGGCCACATGGGGCCGGATCGCACCATCAAGAGTCTTTTGGAGCGATACCACTTTCCCGAAATGAACAGAAAGGTACATGAATACATCGCTGAATGTCCGTCGTGTTTAAAACACAAAGGCAACGTACCATTCACAGCTCCTATGCATAAATATCCAGTATGCCAAAGGCCCTGGCAAAGAACTGGAATGGATATACAGGGACCATTCCCAAAAACATCAAAGGGAAACCAATACATCATTGTGTTTACAGACCACTTCTCGCGTTACAGCGAAGTAGCTGCCATTCCAGACCAGACCTCTGAAACTGTGGCCAGAGCCCTAGTGGAACGCGTCATCCAGAATCATACTACTCCTTCCATCCTAATTTCGGATAACGCCCTTAGTTTCACGTACAAACTGTTCGAATCACTCTGTAACATGTGTAAAATTAAAAACACACATTGTGGCATACCATCCGCAGGCAAACGGCTTAGTGGAAAGGCACAATCAAAAGATCTTAGAAGCCCTTCGCCACGTTGTCTATGCATCCTCCTGTACATGGGATGATTCCTTACCCATGGTACAAACAGCCATCAACAACGTGTCTATCGGAGACACTCCTCATTTCGTCCTCTATCACTACGACAAGCGTCTACCTTTTGATTTGCCCGACCAAATCGACCCGGCAGTTTTAACATCTTCCGAGATGGCAGAAGGAAATAAGCAACTAGCTGAACGATCTTTCAAGATTTTCGACATAATTCGCTCTGCCCAAGACCAACGAAACCAACAGATGGAGCAAGAGCAACATAGGCGTCATTCCCGTCAACGGACTATAATCGTCGGTATGCGATGTTATCTGAAGAGCGTGAAAACGCGAGGTGCTCATCGCAAATTATAAATAAAATGGGATGGCCCATATAGGAATATGAAAAACCTCGGAAAAATCGTTATGAAATCCTCCAACCCCGGGATCATTCCAAGCTAAAGATCATTCACGCTGACAATTTGAAGATAGCTGCCAAACAACACCTTCCCACAAAACAGCTGCCAGGCGTTCGAGCCGCCTATCCTTCGAAAGGTCAAGGTATTAACAAATCGAGCAGGGATAAAAAAACTGAAGTGGTCACCGCGGGAACCACTACCCATGACGAAAATTGGTACCTCGTAATACCACCAGTACTCGAGCCAATCTCTGAACAAGAGGAGGCCCCAGAACCAAGAGTCCCATCGGACCCAGACCCTGGAGAAACTCCTTCGAGAGGATCACTCAGTGGAACTCCACCATCTCCTCCAACTCCACCAACTCCTCGGTCACCACCCTCACCAATTGATGATCGACGCACGGACACTACATACCGCCCGCAAATGCATTAACCACGTGAACTAGAACCTTCACATAAGAAACGAACCCACTCAGAGTCCGAGCTCAACGGTCGACCCTCATTGCCACCAAAACGAGGCCGACCCCTTCGTCCACAAACACAAGTATCCACACGGCCACCTACAGCTCCGTATAATCTAAGGCGTAGAACTGAATAAAATTGTCCCCCTTATAATTTTCCAAATTATTTACTCTTGTAGTCCTAGCATTAAAATTTCAACCGGAGTTGTTATAGAAAAGCTTGCAGAAGGTAAATTTTTGAAAGGACACGTGGACCTTTTTATCAATTTACAACCCCCTGCTAGAATTAAAACCAATGTCCTTCAGATACAAACCCAATTAAAAACGTTTGAAAATAAAGTTCAGGAATCTGTTAAAAATGTCCCGGAAACCGACCAGATTAGTCGTGTTCTATTAGAAAATTCATTCGAAAATATTCAGACTACAACACGCACCTTATCAGAAATATAAGCATTACCCTGGATACAAACGGAAACTCAAAACTCGGAAAAATTTAATGAAAGAAGTAAAAGGGGACTAATAGATATAGGAGGAAAAATATTCAAGGGTTTATTCGGATTAGCAACCGAAGAAGATATTAAAAGAGTCGAACTCAAATTGAATCTCTTCGCGCGGAATCAGCAATACGATAGACACATGGTAGAACAAACTATCAGGTTACTACACGAAAACAATCGCTCCCTCCACGCCATTTCGGACAGATTCACATACCTTGAATCCCTGTTAGCTCAATACAAAGAACACAAAAGATATCTAGAATTAATAGAGATAATTAACCTTCAAGTAACCTTAATCGATAAATATTTACAACAAATAATTACGATTCATTCCAAGGTTTTGCGTGCAACCCAGCTAGCCCATGGAAAAATCACTCTTTCCACACTAATACCATGGGAAATACTTCAGTCCTTGATTCACACCGCCCAGACAATTAAAACTATCACCCATATTCCCACTCAACCATACTAATTACCCCCAATTTCTAGAATACACCTGAACTGTACATGGACCACGCCCCTACACATACCTCATAATTGTACCTTTTCTCGATGTACTCACTTATGACGTATATAAATTTCACCCTTTCCCAACAACCTACCAAAAAAACTCTAATGTCTGTAGATTGTACTTACCTACCGTACCACCTTACCTTTTCCTCGCCAAAGATCTATCAACCTATTCTTGATGTCAGATAGCGACGTCCGGCATTGCCGATTCCCGCAAACAAATAAACAACTCATTTGCCCTCCACTCAAACCAGTCAGTCTTCCAACTACTAGGTCTTGCTTTATCGACTTAATTCGTGACCAGCATGCCCCGGTATATTCATTTACAAAATTTCATTCCTCTAAAACCGTCCAACTACGAAATGGACCAGACATCTGGGTTTCTTTCGCGAACAGGACTGCCGCTACTCTCGAGTGTCCGTCGAATTATTCCCTCATCACAATCCCTATGATTATTCGGCTACCAATTAGTTGCTCCTTGTGTTCAAAAACCTTCCAAATATACAACCCTTACAAGGTTACCATTAATACCTTATACCCATTCCCGTCGCAAATCAAATATAAATCCGTCATAGAGATTTTAAATCTCTTCATGAAACCTGTAACCATCCTACCCGAGCTACATGCCCCTGAATGGAATGATCAATCAAGTCTGTTTAAAATTTCGGATGATAACCAAAATAGCCTCTTGCAAATACTCCAACCTGTAGCAATTTTTTCAACATCTGCCGTTAGTATCACTATTGTATGTGCTATTATCCTCGGTATATTTGTAATAAAAAGATGGTTCTTGGAACACAGGAAAACAAGAAACACCGAACCACGTGAAACTATTTATGCACGACCAAGAGTGCGTAACCAGACCACGTGAACTAGACTTAGCTACCCCGACTAATGTTGTCTATATAAATCTATATTATAAAGCCAATGGTTATAACCTAGTAAGCATTAGTTAGGATGTTATATTATCGTAGTGATATCATTCTAGAGGGGGAGAGCCCTGTAAAAATGAATAATTCCTGTATGATCTTTATATTCAATTATTAATTTTTACATAGGGACAAAACTCGCATAGCAGGAGTTATCTGTTGTTCAATTCATACGCACAGGTACATACCTCCACAGGTATTCTTTTTATCTTCTTTTCTTAAAATTAATTCATTTCTTGCAATCTCATAAATATTTATGCGAGTGTTCGAATTCTGCTAACCACCGCGGAAGCAGGCGCTTCTGAAATAAAAATAAATCTCATGTCGCTCTAATGCAAATTTATAAATATTATCACGTGTTTTATGTTATATATATACATACTGCAATTAATGATAATAATTTATAATGTAATTAATGTACCAGGTGTCTCAAAATAGATGGAACCCATTGACATGATAATAATTTATTACTCAGAAAATAAACTCCAAAAAAGATTACATTTCCTGGAAGCTGATATGATAACAATTAAAAACTGAAGATTTGAGGTCTCTAGATCAAAGGATACATTTATTAGAGCACATGTTCCAAATGACCGCCATTGCGCTGCAGAACCACTTGAAGCCGACGAGCGAAGTTGTCAATCACCCTGACACCCTGCACAGAGTGCAAGGGCCTCTGAAGCACCTAGTCTGGGGCTTGTGTGCCCCAGAACACATTGTTCTTGCTATTGACATACCCACTGAGCAAGAAGTGTGCTTCGTTGCTGAACCAAACATCATCAAGAAAGTTAGGATCCTCTTCGATCTTGTTCTCGAACCACCGGCACATCACAACACGTTTTGCCATGTCAGCTGGTGTGAGTTTATGCTTGATCTGGATCCTGTATGGGTACAGCTGAAGATCCTTGATCAAGATTCTTTGCACTGACGCACGTGAAAGACCCAGATCTTGGCAACGTCTTCGGATTGACTTTTTCGGACTCCTTCCGACAGAATCTCTCACCGCATTCACATTGTCAGGAGATCTTGCAGTCACCTTCCTGCCAGATCTGGGTGTTTCTGCTTTCTTGTTGAGATTGTTTACTGATCCTGTGGCTTGAAATTGTGTGCCCAACGATAAATTTGGCTTTTCTGGGGATAATTGTTGAAGTTGAACTTCCTGCGAAATGTCGCTTGCACAGTTTTGAATGATTTCGTCTCCAAATAAGTAGTGACGCAAAAAAAAATTTCCTCCTTTGTCCAAGGCATTTTGATTGATAATTATTAGTTGTTATCGTCTCCTCTCTTCAAATCTGAAAAAATAGAACGAGAACATTAATATTGGCAGAATTATTAGCAGTGACATGGGTTGCATGTATATTGAGACACCCTGTACTTTAACGGAATTGTAATTAACGATAACAAGTGTATGTGAATTCGATTGGTAATTATAATCATAATTGAAAGAAATCAAAATTACACCTTACTTAGTGATGTACTTAGATTGTACTAAATGTCCGACACGACATTGTGTCGCCATCTAGGAATATACACTCAGCGATATTATTATTTTTTTTATTATTATTTTTTTGTTTGATTGGAATAAATTTTGGAGTTGCTTCCTGTTTGCCGAATAATTGGTGACTAATTCTTTTCAAAATTCTTAATAATTTTTTAGATTAAATGCATCCTCTCTTCTTTATAAAAGATGAAGTCATGTCTTGCCTTAAACGTTAATTTTTGCCCATATGCATAACTTAATATAAGAATGCATGATTCAATTTCCGTTCTAATTAACTTGGCGGATCAGGAAAAACAGTAGAACTAAAATATATCTGTTTAGCCATTGTCATAACAAAAAATTTACTGTACTTTCAAACATTGTGCAAAAATAATGCAGCCTCTTCAACATTCAATAATGATGATGTTAGTAGAATCAAGGTATACAAACCCCAGTAAATTCTTCCATGTTCATTCAGAAGTCAATTCAGAGGCTGGGCACTACCTGTACATTTTAGCAGTAAATTACAGTAAGAAATAGTCTTTATCTTCTTCAAGCCTTGCTCTCTTCAGAGAACTTAATCATTAAAACTTCCCCGATATATTATAAGAAGAATCCGGGAATTTTCAGAGAATTTAGTAAGCCTCCCAGAATCCTCCGAGCTACTTTAGAAGAACTCGGAGAGTAATATAGAAGAAAACTATTGCAAGTAACACATCCGTTGCTGCCACCTAACTAGAAACCCCGTCGACTTCGAACCAACCCAGGCCATAGACGGAGGGGTTTACATATATATACATATATCATATATATATATATATGTATATATATATATATATCAATATATATATATATATATATATATATATATATATATATATATATATATATATATATAACATATATATATATATATATCATATTATATATATATATATATATATATATATCAATATACATATATATATATATATATATATATCAATATACATATATATATATCAATATATATATATATATATATATATATATATATATATATATATATATATATATATATATATATATAGAGTGCTTTCGAAAAGTCTTTCAGCAGTGCTATGTTAAACGCATAGGATCAATCGCTTTTAACTCTTGCACGGCCGACATTTTGTATGGAAATAAATTCAGTTCTTGTTTTACAGCTTTTTAACATCTTACCAGAAATGTCCAAAAGTTTGTCTTCCGATAAAACAGTAGGTCTACCACTTCTAACTGCATCTGCCACCGAACCGGTTATACGAAGTTTACAAATTAAATCGCGTACAGTATCACAATGTGGAACAACGAAATCCGGAAAATTCTCACGAAATTATTGTTTCACATCATCTGTATACTTATCGCCTGCTCGAAACACATACTCAGCTAAAAATATTCGTTCCTCAGTTGGTAACATATTCACAGACAAGGATACACACATTTTTTTACAAAGCTATCGAAACAGACTATTGCCACGATCCCAACTCTGTCACAGTACTGACACGATCGAGTTTGAACCGGCTGAAACCGGCTTAGCGCCCATATACTGGATGTGGCACGTTGACTGCGGAGATCTCTTCGAACGCACTGTGTGTGTGGTGTGTGTGTGTGTGTGTGTATAAAGATATGAAAATAAAAACCCACTCTAATAGACAGAGTTTATTTCCACGACAGTTTCGACGCCCACTGGCATCCTCCTCGGGTGGATATCCACCCGAGGAGGATGCCAGTGGGCGTCGAAACTGTCGTGGAAATAAACTCTGTCTATTAGAGTGGGTTTTTATTTTCATATTTTGACCTTCACGTAGAAAAAAGTGAAGTTTTTGGCATTTAATATATAAAGATATATAAATATATATCATATATATATATATATATATATGTGTGTGTACACATATCAAGATATATTAATATATATATATATATCAGTGTTCCTGAGGATGTCATTAGACGAAAGCGCTTGAGCACCCCTTTGTGTTTCTTTTTTCCTTCGTGGTTTTATTCATCATATCAAGATATATATTTATATGTATATATAAATATATATATAATTTATACTAATTTATGTATGGAATTTTCTGAAAGTAGAATTTTGCCTACGATTGTTAATTTTAACCTGGTTTGGTACAGGTATATAGATGATATTTTATGCCTTTGACCTAATAATTTGGATGTGGACTTATTTCTTGGTAGGCTCAACAATTGAGTCCCATCTATTAAGTTTACAATTGAAAAAGAAAATGATGGAAGCCTATCTTTCCTTGATCTAAAAATTTGGAGATGCTCTAATCAGTTCAAATATGAAGTCTACCGTAAGCCTACTAATAAAAACTCTTATGTGCATTTCTATTCTGACCATCCTCCTTCGATTAAATCCTCTATTTTCTCTGCTATGTTTCTTCAAGCATTGAGAGTTGTCAGTCCTGAATTTTTAGATTCCGAGTTATGCAATATCATGAATATTGGTACTAAATTATGTTATCCTATTTCATTTTTAGATAACTGTCTTAAGAAAGCCAAGAATAGGTATTATAATAATGTAATTGTAAAGGAATTTCAGCGTAAAAATATCCTTAGCCTACCTTACCATTTTAATTTTCAATACCTTCCAACTGTACTTAAAGCAATTGGCATTAATGTAATCTTTAAGTATAATAATACTGTTAAATCACGCCTAATAAAGAAAAGCCCTGATAATGTTGTTGGTTGTGTGTATTCGATCGGATGTACACAATTTAACTCAGTATATATAGGCCAAACCGGTAAAACGTTAGATATTAGGGTAAAACAGCATAAATATGCTTGTAGAACAGCTAATAATTCCAATGCTTTATTTAACCATATGTATAGATGTAACCATAACATCAAGTGGGATAGTTCTAAAGCGCTTGTTAAAAACAGAGATATAATAGAAAGAAATATTCTAGAATGTGCATTTATTCATTTTAAAAACAATTTCAATAACAGTGCGGGGTCGTATAAAATTGACGATATCATGTTAAAATTTCTTTTGCCTCTCATTAACCCTTGTTAAGTATGTCTAATTGTTTTGTTTTTCCTCTACGTTGTGTATATTTATGGGCATCTCGCCTTTTATCATCATTCCCTGACGAGGTGTAGCTTTGAATACACGAAAGGCCTTGGAATCTTTTTTCTTTTTCCTTGTGGGTTTGCAGCATATATATATATATATATATATATATATATTTAATGTAAAGAACGACGCTTGTAGAGAAGAACGTTCTGCACAAGATGAGGAGGGAAAACGAACAAAAGAAAATGAGGTAACCACCAGGGAATCGAACCCGGGATCTTCCGATTGCCGGTCAGATATGCTAACCACTACACCAGGGGCCTCGATTAATCAGAAGTCGTAATTCTCCTACATACGATTAGAAACCAATGCCCTGAGAGGGCACCTCCTGCATGCCGCACATATATACATATCTAACCGGCAATCGGAAGATCCCGGTTCGATTCCCGGGTGGTTACATCATTTTTCATTTGTTCGTTCTCCCTTCTCATCTTGTACGGAATGTTATTCTATACAAGCGTCGTTCTTTACATTAATTATACTTTGTTGTTTCCAGTTAAAATGTATATATATATATATATATATATATATATATATATATATATATATATATATATATATATATGATGAATAAAACCACGAAGGAAAGGAAACACAAATGTTGCTCAAGCGCTTTCGTCTAATGACCTCCTCAGGAACACTGAAGTACATAAAAGGGTTACAGCCTATATATAGGTTACAGAAAAAAAAGAAAAGAAAAGAAAATAAATAATATAATATTATATATATATATATATATATATATATTATATATACTCTGTATATATATATATATATATATATACTATATATATATATATACATATATATATATATATATAATAAACGGAGAAGTAAAAACAAGTTTTTGGGATGGCCATGGGCAACCCCTTATCGCCCCTCCTCTCCAATATTTATATGGAGTTTTTCGAAATTACTTACATTCCGAGAATCCTGGTTGTTGGCATCCCTTGGTTGCGGTACGTCGACGATATTTTGTGTATCTGGCCCATGAATCGTGACCTGGATAACTTCCTCCTTCAGTTAAATGATCAAGTCCCCTCCATTAAGTTTACTTTAGAAGTGGAACAAGACAATTCAATCCCATTTTTGGATGTGCGTGTACATAGGGAAAGCCCAGGTTTTAAGTTTAGTATCTATCGGAAAACAACAAACAATTTGTCCTACGTACACTTTTACTCGGGACATGACACCCCCAGTAAGAAGGCCATTTTTTCATCAATGTTTCTCCGCGCCCTTAGGATCGCCAGTCCGGAATACATCGATGCCGAATTGGAAAAAATCAACGGTATTGGAAGTGATCTGTGTTATCTATCTGCGTTTATGGAATCTTGTCTCAACAAGGCAAAACGAACTTTCTATTGGGTCAATAATAACACTCGTACTTTGTCAAAAAATATTTTAGTACTTCCATTTTTCCCGGGCTTTTTAGGCATTGCTAATATACTAAAACTTTTGGATATTAATGTAGTATTTTCATATAACAATAAAAATATCATAGTAAAAAATAGCCCTACCAATAACTCAGGCATTATGTATAAAATTGGTTGTAAACAATGTGATTCCTTTTACGTAGGTCAGCCGGGAAAGGATTTGCACACACGTATAAAACAGCATCAATATTCCGTTAGAACAGGACAATTTATATATATATGTCAATACATATATATAATATATATATATATATGTCTATATATATATATATATATATATATATATAAATATATATATATATATGATGAATAAAACCACGAAGGAAAGGAAACACAAAATGGTGCTCAAGCGCTTTCGTCTAATGACATCCTCAGGAACACTCTATATATATATATATATATATATATATATATGATGAATAAAACCACGAAGGAAACACAAATGGTGCTCAAGCGCTTTCGTCTAATGACATCCTCAGGTTACAGAAAGAAAAAAATAAAAATAACATACATACATATATATATATATATATATATATATATATATATCTACATATGTATATATATATATATATATATATATATTATATATATATATATATATATATGTTAAACACAGACCGTGCATGGCACAAGGAACTCTTCTGGGAAAATTAAATCCACTATAGTCCGAATAAGTAATGATAAATGACAAATACCATAGTTTTTTTCCTTTTTCATGATTTTAGCCCGACGTGGGCAACGGGTCTCTCGCAAAGAGATCCCATAAATATAGCTTCCCTCACCAGCTATCTGCAAAGCAGACAGGATCCAGCTTTGGGACGTGGATCTAGGGTTTAAAGCAAACCTAGATCCCTACACTCAGAACCTCTATATAAGTAAAAGACTCGTTGCATTCACGTCGTGTTGAATAAATCAAAGAAAAAGGGGGTAACTATTGTATTTTTAGCCAAAAAAAACCAAAACTTAAACCTCAACCGGGACATTGAGCGTCCACTTTTCAAGGCACGAAACACGTCCGTTTAGTATACACAAACTCAGAATGGTTCCCTGAGAACAATATATGTTAAACACAGACCGTGCATGGCACAAGGAACTCTTCTGGGAAAATTAAATCCACTATAGTCCGAATAAGTAATGATAAATGACAAATACCATAGTTTTTTTCCTTTTTCATGATTTTAGCCCGACGTGGGCAACGGGTCTCTCGCAAAGAGATCCCATAAATATAGCTTCCCTCACCAGCTATCTGCAAAGCAGACAGGATCCAGCTTTGGGACGTGGATCTAGGGTTTAAAGCAAACCTAGATCCCTACACTCAGAACCTCTATATAAGTAAAAGACTCGTTGCATTCACGTCGTGTTGAATAAATCAAAGAAAAAGGGGGTAACTATTGTATTTTTAGCCAAAAAAACCAAAACTTAAACCTCAACCGGGACATTGAGCGTCCACTTTTCAAGGCACGAAACACGTCCGTTTAGTATACACAAACTCAGAATGGTTCCCTGAGAACAATATATGTTAAACACAGACCGTGCATGGCACAAGGAACTCTTCTGGGAAAATTAAATCCACTATAGTCCGAATAAGTAATGATAAATGACAAATACCATAGTTTTTTTCCTTTTTCATGATTTTAGCCCGACGTGGGCAACGGGTCTCTCGCAAAGAGATCCCATAAATATAGCTTCCCTCACCAGCTATCTGCAAAGCAGACAGGATCCAGCTTTGGGACGTGGATCTAGGGTTTAAAGCAAACCTAGATCCCTACACTCAGAACCTCTATATAAGTAAAAGACTCGTTGCATTCACGTCGTGTTGAATAAATCAAAGAAAAAGGGGGTAACTATTGTATTTTTAGCCAAAAAAAACAAAACTTAAACCTCAACCGGGACATTGAGCGTCCACTTTTCAAGGCACGAAACACGTCCGTTTAGTATACACAAACTCAGAATGGTTCCCTGAGAACAATATATGTTAAACACAGACCGTGCATGGCACAAGGAACTCTTCTGGGAAAATTAAATCCACTATAGTCCGAATAAGTAATGATAAATGACAAATACCATAGTTTTTTTCCTTTTTCATGATTTTAGCCCGACGTGGGCAACGGGTCTCTCGCAAAGAGATCCCATAAATATAGCTTCCCTCACCAGCTATCTGCAAAGCAGACAGGATCCAGCTTTGGGACGTGGATCTAGGGTTTAAAGCAAACCTAGATCCCTACACTCAGAACCTCTATATAAGTAAAAGACTCGTTGCATTCACGTCGTGTTGAATAAATCAAAGAAAAAGGGGGTAACTATTGTATTTTTAGCCAAAAAAACCAAAACTTAAACCTCAACCGGGACATTGAGCGTCCACTTTTCAAGGCACGAAACACGTCCGTTTAGTATACACAAACTCAGAATGGTTCCCTGAGAACAATATATGTTAAACACAGACCGTGCATGGCACAAGGAACTCTTCTGGGAAAATTAAATCCACTATAGTCCGAATAAGTAATGATAAATGACAAATACCATAGTTTTTTTCGTGCCTTGAAAAGTGGACGCTCAATGTCCCGGTTGAGGTTTAAGTTTTGGTTTTTTTGGCTAAAAATACAATAGTTACCCCCTTTTTCTTTGATTTATTCAACACGACGTGAATGCAACGAGTCTTTTACTTATATAGAGGTTCTGAGTGTAGGGATCTAGGTTTGCTTTAAACCCTAGATCCACGTCCCAAAGCTGGATCCTGTCTGCTTTGCAGATAGCTGGTGAGGGAAGCTATATTTATGGGATCTCTTTGCGAGAGACCCGTTGCCCACGTCGGGCTAAAATCATGAAAAAGGAAAAAAACTATGGTATTTGTCATTTATCATTACTTATTCGGACTATAGTGGATTTAATTTTCCCAGAAGAGTTCCTTGTGCCATGCACGGTCTGTGTTTAACATATATTGTTCTCAGGGAACCATTCTGAGTTTGTGTATACTAAACGGACGTGTTTCGTGCCTTGAAAAGTGGACGCTCAATGTCCCGGTTGAGGTTTAAGTTTTGGTTTTTTTGGCTAAAAATACAATAGTTACCCCTTTTTCTTTGATTTATTCAACACGACGTGAATGCAACGAGTCTTTTACTTATATAGAGGTTCTGAGTGTAGGGATCTAGGTTTGCTTTAAACCCTAGATCCACGTCCCAAAGCTGGATCCTGTCTGCTTTGCAGATAGCTGGTGAGGGAAGCTATATTTATGGGATCTCTTTGCGAGAGACCCGTTGCCCACGTCGGGCTAAAATCATGAAAAAGGAAAAAAACTATGGTATTTGTCATTTATCATTACTTATTCGGACTATAGTGGATTTAATTTTCCCAGAAGAGTTCCTTGTGCCATGCACGGTCTGTGTTTAACATATATTGTTCTCAGGGAACCATTCTGAGTTTGTGTATACTAAACGGACGTGTTTCGTGCCTTGAAAAGTGGACGCTCAATGTCCCGGTTGAGGTTTAAGTTTTGGTTTTTTTGGCTAAAAATACAATAGTTACCCCCTTTTTCTTTGATTTATTCAACACGACGTGAATGCAACGAGTCTTTTACTTATATAGAGGTTCTGAGTGTAGGGATCTAGGTTTGCTTTAAACCCTAGATCCACGTCCCAAAGCTGGATCCTGTCTGCTTTGCAGATAGCTGGTGAGGGAAGCTATATTTATGGGATCTCTTTGCGAGAGACCCGTTGCCCACGTCGGGCTAAAATCATGAAAAAGGAAAAAAACTATGGTATTTGTCATTTATCATTACTTATTCGGACTATAGTGGATTTAATTTTCCCAGAAGAGTTCCTTGTGCCATGCACGGTCTGTGTTTAACATATATTGTTCTCAGGGAACCATTCTGAGTTTGTGTATACTAAACGGACGTGTTTCGTGCCTTGAAAAGTGGACGCTCAATGTCCCGGTTGAGGTTTAAGTTTTGGTTTTTTTGGCTAAAAATACAATAGTTACCCCCTTTTTCTTTGATTTATTCAACACGACGTGAATGCAACGAGTCTTTTACTTATATAGAGGTTCTGAGTGTAGGGATCTAGGTTTGCTTTAAACCCTAGATCCACGTCCCAAAGCTGGATCCTGTCTGCTTTGCAGATAGCTGGTGAGGGAAGCTATATTTATGGGATCTCTTTGCGAGAGACCCGTTGCCCACGTCGGGCTAAAATCATGAAAAAGGAAAAAAACTATGGTATTTGTCATTTATCATTACTTATTCGGACTATAGTGGATTTAATTTTCCCAGAAGAGTTCCTTGTGCCATGCACGGTCTGTGTTTAACATATATTGTTCTCAGGGAACCATTCTGAGTTTGTGTATACTAAACGGACGTGTTTCGTGCCTTGAAAAGTGGACGCTCAATGTCCCGGTTGAGGTTTAAGTTTTGGTTTTTTTTGGCTAAAAATACAATAGTTACCCCCTTTTTCTTTGATTTATTCAACACGACGTGAATGCAACGAGTCTTTTACTTATATAGAGGTTCTGAGTGTAGGGATCTAGGTTTGCTTTAAACCCTAGATCCACGTCCCAAAGCTGGATCCTGTCTGCTTTGCAGATAGCTGGTGAGGGAAGCTATATTTATGGGATCTCTTTGCGAGAGACCCGTTGCCCACGTCGGGCTAAAATCATGAAAAAGGAAAAAAACTATGGTATTTGTCATTTATCATTACTTATTCGGACTATAGTGGATTTAATTTTCCCAGAAGAGTTCCTTGTGCCATGCACGGTCTGTGTTTAACATATATTGTTCTCAGGGAACCATTCTGAGTTTGTGTATATATATATATATATATATATGCAATAAACAGAGAAGTAAAAATTAAAAATTAAAGGATTATCAAACAGGCATACAGATTTGTAAGGAAAAATATCGATTTTTAGCACAAGATCAAATGAATTATAAAAATACAAATTTATACTGGAAATCTGCCCGGGTTTTAACACTTTGCCTTTTTTGGTCAAGTTTCGATATATACAAAAATAAAATGAAAATTAAAAGTTAATAAAGTAGCATACAAGTTTACCAAAGATTTAGCGTTCTACCCTTCTTATCTAAATCTGTTTTGAAGGAATTCAAAACAACAGGATCGAGTTGAAAAAGACCTTTGCTTATGTTGAAGTTATTTGAAAGTTGGATAATGGCAGACTCAAGAATATTTCTATTAACAATGTTGCTAGAGTGGAATAAAACTGAAGCATTATTCCAATCAATATAGTGGGATAACTCTGACAAATGGACAAAAAGGGCACTGGACGACTGTCCTGTTCTAACGGAATATTGATGCTGTTTTATACGTGTGTGCAAATCCTTTCCCGTCTGATCTATGTAAAAGGAATCACATTGTTTACACCCAATTTTATAGATAATGCCTGAATTATTGATAGAGCTATTTTTTACTATGATATTTTTCACAATATTGTTATATGAAAATACTACATTAATATCCAAAAGTTTAAGTACATTAGCAATGCCTAAAAAGCCCGGGAAAAATGGAAGTACTAAAATATTTTTTGACAAAGTACGAGTTTTATTATTGACACGATAGAAAGTTCGTTTTGCCTTGTTGAGACAAGATTCCATAAACGCAGATGGATAACACAGATCACTTCCAATACCGTTGATTTTTTCCAATATATATATGTCTTTCCTTGTGAACAGACGTGTTTTATCGAGTGTCCAGTGTTATCAATTGAATAAGTGCATTTCGTTGAGGTGTCTAGAAATATATAAATATATATCATATATATATATATATATATACACATATATATATATATATATATATATATATAATATATATATATATATATACATATATATATATATATCAAGATATATTAATATATATCAAGATAAGATGTATAAATATATATATATATATATATATATATATATATATATACTGTATATGTAGTGAGCACGCTTTCGTGGTAGTGAGCAGTCTTTAGTTATGGGTGACTTTAATTGCGCCAACCTGAATTACGATACAATGCAGGGAAACGCGGAAGGTAATCGTTTAGTTAATTTTCTCGAGGATAGCTTTCTTATTCAAAAGGTTGGGGAACCTACGAGGTTGGAGAGTATTTTAGATTTAGTAATAACTACGGATGATAGGCTAATTAATGATCTTCAAGTAATAGAACCGCTAAGCAATAGCGATCACAATATGGTAGAGTTTGTCCTCTCAATAAGTCACTCGAAACCAGCTAACTCGACTAAAATTCCTAACTTCCAGCACGCAGACTTTTGTAAATTTCGAAATAAATTGTCCCACGTCATTTGGGAAAACGTAATGGGAAACTCCAACGCAAAACTAATGTGGGAATCGTTTGGAAAAGTATTTAGGACTATAAATGAGGAATGTGTACCGTACAAAATTAAGCATGCGAAAGTAAATAACAAGCCCTTGTGGTTTGCTCCTAGAGTAGGAGATATTATAAAGAGTAGAGATAGGGCTTATAGGCTACATAAGTGTGATGAAGACAATTTGTGGTTACGAAACAACTACATATCTCTAAGGCGTGAAGCGAAAAGTGTGATAAAAAAGTCCAAGCGCGAATTTGAAATCTCCAAAGCTCGTGACGGTAAAGAAAACCCCAAGCGATTTTTTCGATACGTCAACAATAGAAATCCAGTAAAAAGTGTCTTGGGGTCGTTGAAAAATGTTAAGGGAGATCCAGTTACTGAAAAC
>JAJOZX010002683.1:315000-467500 GCA_023014485.1 Bathynomus jamesi | reverse complement strand
TGTACTTAAACTTTTGGATATTAATGTAGTATTTTCATATAACAATATTGTGAAAAATATCATAGTAAAAAATAGCCCTACCAATAATTCAGGCATTATCTATAAAATTGGGTGTAAACAATGTGATTCCTTTTACATAGGTTAGACGGGAAAGGATTTGCACACACGTATAAAACAGCATCAATATTCCGTTAGAACAGGACAGTTGTCCAGTGCCCTTTTTGTCCATTTGTCAGAGTTATCCCACTGTATTGATTGGAATAATGCTTCAGTTTTATTCCACTCTAGCAACATTGTTAATAGAAATATGAAAATAAAAACCCACTCTAATAGAGTGGGTTTTTATTTTCATATTTTGACCTTCACGTAGAAAAAAGTGAAGTTTTTTGCATTTGTTAATAGAAATATTCTTGAGTCTGCCATTATCCAACTTTCAAATAACTTAAACATAAGCAAAGGTCTTTTTCAACTCGATCCTGTTGTTTTGAATTCCTTCAAAACAGATTTAGATAAGGATATAACGCTAAATCTTTGGTAAACTTGTATGCTACTTTATTAACTTTTAATTTTCATTTTATTTTTATATACATCGAAACTTAACCAAAAAAGGCAGAGTGTTAAAACCCGGGCAGATTTCCAGTATAAATTTGTATTTTTATAATTCATTTGATCTTGTGCTAAAAATCGATATTTTTTCCTTACAAATCTGTATGCCTCTCTGATAATCCTTTAATTTTTTATTTTTATTTTTACTTCTCCGTTTATTGCATATATATATATATATATATATATATATATAGATATGTATGTATATATATATATATATATATATATATTATTTATTTTTCTTTTTTCTTCTTTCTGTAACCTATATATAGGCTGTAACCCTTTTATGTACTTCAGTGTTCCTGAGGATGTCATTAGACGAAAGCGCTTGAGCACCATTTTGTGTTTCCTTTCCTTCGTGGTTTTATTCATCATATGTATATATATATATATATATATATATATTTATTTTTTTATATATATATTATATGTAAAGAACGACGCTTGTATAGGAGATATTCCGCGCAAGACGAGAGAGAGAGAACGAAACAAATGAAAAAATTAGGTAATCACCCGGGAATCGAACCCGGGATCTTCCGATTGCCGGTCAGATGCGATAACCATTACACCATGGGCCTCACTCTTCCAAATGCCGTAATTCTTCTACATACCCGCAGAAACCAATGCCCCAAGGGGGCACCTCCCGCATGCCGTAACATTATATACATTTCACTGCAAACGCAGTATAATTAACGTAAAGAACGTAAAGAACGTTAATTATACTGCGTGTTTGCAGTTAAATATATATATATATATATATATATATATTAGTGTGGGGTAAAAAATTTTCAACTGTTGCTTCACTGGGAATAAGGTGGATTGAAGGGTGATAGAAAAGACTATGAGAATCATAATATTTTTAATTCATCCTAAGTACCCCATTTTTCCCCCTCAAAAAATGGCCGCCAGCCGGTCATTATACGCTTCATAACTCGAAAAGTATTCTTTTTACAAAAACGTTTGCTGAAGCAAAAAATTTTTTTTTCACATTTTGTACATCATGTAAATGTTTCAGATGTTTAATGAATTTTTTTTATTTTCCAGGTTTTAGTTGGATATGGAAAAGGTACTTTCTGATAATTAGTAACAAATGTGGCTTCTGCTTCGAACATTAGAGCTACAACGAGTTAAACAAAACCTCATTTTATATTTGGAACCGCACAAGTGCTTCCTCTTACAGCATTGCCAAGAAATAAACAGGTGGGCCAGTAACATGTTCTTTTAAAAGAAGCCACATCAGTGACTTCACATAACTGATATTTTCAACAAAATTACTGATGATATACTCTGTATTTGGAGAAAAAACTGCAGTCTAGGAAACTGCAGACAGAAGAAGGAATGGTTAAAAGAAGAAGAGAAATGAAGGACTTTCAAATTTTAACCGAAATAGCGTGCTTTTCAGATGTAGAGAGTACTTCCACACATTATGAATTAGACCCACATCGGAGTGAAGTAGTCAGTTGCCATACAAGGTCAAATGAATCTTCCATTGCCTACTGTAGCGATGGAAGCCGATAGATTTGGAATTTCAGATCGAGCAGCAGCTGCTTTGGCTTCAGCTGTTTTAGTTGATTATGGAACAATCACTAAAGAAGATAGTACGCTTTTAATTGACAAGAACAAAATCCGACGGGAAAGAGAGAAAATGAGAAAAAGTTTGGTGATGGAGAGTAAAGCTAATCCTGCTGTCATATCTGCTATATATTTTGACGGAAGAAAGGACAAGACTTTGGTGAAGGTGAAGAAAGGAAACAAATGGTACGGAGACTCCATTTGAGAGGAATACTATGTTTTGGTGTCTGAGCCAGGAAATGAATATTTAACCCATGTACTGTCTTCTTCAGGTAAAGCTCAAGATATAGCTGATAGTTTGTTTCCTTCTTTCAAGAGTCAGCTATTAATGAGAGCATTCGTCTCATAGGATGTAACAGTATAAATACCAACACAGGTGCCAAGGGTGAGCTCGTCCACCTCATAGAAGAAAAACTAAAGAAACCGTTACAATGGAGCATTTATATGCTGCATACAAATGAACTTCCTCTTCGACACTTATTTGAACATTTTGATGGTAAAACAAAAGGTCCAACATATTTCACTGGAAAAATCGGAGTAGCACTGAAAGAATGCGAAAAAATGCCTGCAGTCAATTTCAAACCAATTAGAGAAGGCATTGATTTAACACACATATCAGAAGAGGTTATCGATGATTTTAGCCAAGCTCAACAGTATTTGTACAAAATTATTGTGGCTATAAGAACTGGGAATGTCCCAAAAGATTTGGAAAATACAAAACCCGGACCACTGAACCATTCTCGATGGCTGACATTAGCAAATCGTGTCTGCCGCCTATACATTGCAGAGAAAACTCCTTCATTGACTTCTTTATTCAATAATTTTCTTCATTGTTACAAATTATGGACCAAACTGGTTCGATTTGAAGAGTAGACCATATATATGGAATGGACCACATCACATATTTGGAGCAGTTAAAAGATTTCATCTTCTTCCAAAAGATGTTCAGAATGTAGTGAAGCCTTACAATGCTGGAAACGCATAATTTGCACATTGCGAAAATGTTCTGATAGCAATGTTATCCGATACATCAGAACAAAAACGAGACAGCAGTTGATTTCATCATGAACATTGGAACAAAGACGGAAAATGTGTCCAAAATTAGAGAATTTAAGGTTCCTGAGATAAATTTCAACGCAAACGCATGGGATGATATTATTTACTGGTCAAAAGAAATGCTGACTGAACCTCTCCTCACTATGGAGCTCACAAATATTGAACTCAATACACTTAAGGTTAAAAAACTGTGGCTACCCAAATATCCACTTCATTCACAAAGTGTCGAGAGGGCAATAAAACTTGTCACCGATGCGGCCTCATCTGTATATTCCAAGAATCCCATGATGGATTTATAAGAGCAAGAATTAGGTCTCGCTCATTGCTGCCATGTATGGAAACCAAGAAAGAAATGACTTCACTTTTTCACAATTAGCTTTTAATTAGAGACTGAAATAATTCACCAAAATTTCATGAAAGCAAACACTTCACGATTTTTGAAAAGGGATCATTTTGGAAGTGTATTGATTATATGTTTCTGCAGTTGTGGTAATAAAATGTCAATAATTTCTCTCATTGATTAGTGTTGTTGTAGATTATAGTTTAAATATTCAAAATTATATAGGTTATTAACTATTATCAAAGTAATATACTTCCGACATCAAAGAGTTTTTCATTTATTTGGAAAAAAGATTTATTTGTGATATTTACAAGGTAAATTTTAATAAAATATAAAATTGAGAAAATAATTTATAAAAGGGCACTTTCTAATGTATTTTTTTATTTTGAATAATTTTTAGTCTATAGTGTCTTTTAATTGGATGCATATTTTTCAAGTTATAAGCATTTATATGTTTGAATAGCGGCCATTTTGTTTTTCTCAAAAACGCTCAATTATGGGAAAATTGATTTTTCTTTTATATCACTTTGTGTCATCTATAGAACCCAATACAGCAAATTATAGGTGAAGCAAATAAATATTCCACAAAGAATTGCGTTTCACATCACCCTAATATATCAATATTTATATACATATATATATATGTGTATATATATATATATATCTGTATATATATATATATATATATATATATATATCTCAATATATACATATATATATATATATATATATATAAATATTTATATATATATATATATATATAATATATATATATCAATATCAATATATATAATTTAGGGTGGAGCGAAAAATACTGTTTTTCTAGTATGAAGTTCTAATAGTGATTAAAAGTTGCATTTAGTGGACGAAATATGCCTGCCAAAATATGAGTTCATTTGTTTAAAATATTCGGCTGCCACCAGGGGGCTAAAATTAACACAATTTTGTGTAAAAATGAAAAAAATGCTTCTAATTTAGGTTTGTCAAACTATTATAAAATTTTATCTTAGAATTATCTAATAGGTTGATTAAGATTCGTAAATAATAGCAATTCGTTTTGTAAAAATGCCTTTTCATATGCTTAATATCTTCAGCTGCCACAAGAGAGCTGAACTTAACACAATTTAGAGTAACTGAGTCATGTTGAGACGACACTGAATGTTGTGGGGGAGGGTTTGGGGAGGGTTGTGGGGGAGGGTTTTGGTGTGAAGGAATTTCTTTCTGTGAGTCATTAGAACAGTGTGTTGACACTTGTCTTCTTAGGTAGTAGGCCTAGTCGCTCAGTTGATCGGAGAGTTTTTTAATATGATCGGAATATTATAAAACTTTATTTTAAAGTGATTTATATGGAGATAATATTGATTTTATTATAAAATGCTTGTTATAATGTATTATATAATTTTAGTTTATTTATATAATATATTATATATACTTATAAAATATATTATATATATTAATTATATAATGTTTTGATGTTACAGGATATTATTGTGATTGTGAATTTTTCTTAAAAGTATTATGGCATCAAATACAAAATATAAACATTTCACTAGAGAACATATGAAGTGTGCCATATTTGAAGTACCTTGTGAGATGAGTGATATGCAACTAACAACTTATAACTGCATTATGAAAGATTACCTGCTCACAAAACATTTAGTGAAGGAGCAGATGAATAACAAGGAGCCTTCATTTTCTGAAATAGCAGAGGCAGTCTCCAAAAAAGTAGAAAATATTTGGAAGAAGGCCTCTTTGCCAATAGTTTCACATACACGCGTTTTACAGATGATGCGAGTGTACCATGATAAATACAGGTCCTTATTAAAGCCATACAAGTCACGCAAGGATCAGCCTAAGTACAAAAATCAGCTTGAAGAATTTGAAAACTCTTCAAAATGCACTTTGTTTGACATCTGCACCTGCAAATGTAAGGAGTTTAGGAGATGCTCATGTGAAAAGAGTAAGAAAGTCCATCCAAAAGAGCAGGATTTTTTAAATGACCAACGAACACGCAGAATAATGGTGATAGGAAGCATTGACATAGCACACACAAGACGATTACAAGCAAGAGAACATCGAAAGGAAATGGAAAAAGCACGTCTGGAATCCTCACAAACAACTAGTGCTGCTATAACCAATACGTCCAACTTACAAATCGAAACAGAGACAAGTGAACTTCAACAACTAGAAGAGATATCTGAAGATAATGAGGAAGATACAACCTCGACTCAATATGTAATGTCAGAACAACAGATGCGTGAGCCACTGCCTTCATTAGCAATTACTTGTGATAGATTTAAAATGTCGGACAGAGCTGGGGCTGCTATTGCTTCTGCAGTATTGGCAGATCTTAAAATTGTTACTCCCGAAGACAAAGGGAATATTATAGACAGAAGTAAGCTAAGACGTGAAAGACAAAAACAGAGAAAGGAACTACAACAAATAGGAGAGCCAAAAACCATGCGGGGATTATACTTTGATGGCAGAAAGGATAAAACAATGATTCAAGTCCAGGAGAGTGATGGCTCTAACCACCAAAGAACCAAACGCGAAGAGCATATCAGCATAATATCTGAACCACACTCTCTGTACTTTGCACATGTGACACCTTCCAGTGGCAAAGCTAAATACATTTGCACAGCCCTAGTGAATTGCTTGAAAGAAAGGAATGTTGATATAGGGAACATCGTTGCAGTTGGCTGTGATTCGACAGTGGTTAACACTGGTAGTATTGGAGGCACAATAAGATTACTGGAAGAAGCCTTTAATAAGCCATTGCAGTGGCTGATATGCCTTTTACACCTTAATGAACTTCCATTGCGCCATCTGTTTCATCACTTGGATGGTACCACTACTGGACCAAGAGCATTTTCAGGAGAAATTGACCGAGCACTTTCAGACTGTGAATAGCTTCCCATAGTTAACTTCAAACCCATTGAAATTCAAGAGGACATGTGTGAAGTTGATGTAGATGACATAAGTACTGACCAGCAATACCTTCTTGAAATTCACATGGCTATATCAAGTGGAACATTCTCAAAGAGTCTTAGTCATAAGAGTCCAGGCAATATATCACATTCAAGGTGGCTCACCACAGCAAACAGGACTCTGCCGTTATATGCAAGCACAGAGAATCCTTCAGGCAATTTACAAGAATTAGCTACTTTCATTGTTAGGGTATACGCACCAATGTGGTTTCAGATAAAGCGTAAACCATTATGCCAATATGGTGCTAAACATATGTGGCATATGATTGCAAGAAACCGGTATCTCCGTGAAGAGCTTAGGAGAGTACATGACTCAGTCATTCAGCGAAATGCATATTACGCAAATCAAGAAAACATTCTCATTGCAATGATAGCTGATGAAAGGGAGCATGTGCGTCAGTTGGGATTTAGGCGTATCATAAAAGCAAGGGCATGCATTCAAGAAACAGATGTTATCAGGTATTTTAAGGTGCCAGAAATAAATTTTTATGCCAAAGACTATACAGATCTCATTATGTGGCAAGATTTTCAGATAGCAGAACCACCGATAACCAAAGGAGTTTCTCTTGATGATATTGAATCATGCATCAAACATGGTACTACTCTTCATTCAGAATTATTTCAGTTTCCATGTCATACACAAGCCGTAGAGAGATGCGTCAAGCTCGTTACAGACGCTGCTGGATCAGTCTGCGGACCTACAAACAGAGACGGTTGGATTCGTGCTACATTAGAATCAAGGAAAAAACAGCCAAAATTTGACACAAAAGCAAATTACTAAATAGTCTTCAGCAAGAACCCTTTCTAGAGGGAGGTTGGTTGGGGAAACGGTGGTAACTCCGCTAAGGCACGAAATAACGTTTCTTAACTGTCTCAAGTCAGTATAAAGGAGGAGAGACATCCTAATTTATTACTGTTCCCTTTTACAAGTAAATACAGAATCATACTTAATTGTCATTTTTAAGTTAACTTCAGCCCTCTTGTGGCAGCTGAAGATATTAACCATATGAAAAGGCATTTTTACAAAACAAATTCTTATCATTTAAGAATCTTAATCAAACTATTAGATAATTCTAAGATAAAATGTTATAATAGTTTGATAAACCTAAAATAGAAGCATTTTTTTCCTTTTTACCCAAAATTGTGTTAAATGTAGCCCCCTGGTGGCAGCTGAAAATATTAAACAAATGAACTCATATTTTGGCAGGTATATATCGTCCACTAAATGCAACGTCTGATCTCTATTAGAACTTCATACTAGAAAAAAAGTATTTTTCGCTCCACCCTAATATATATATATATATATGTTAACCCCTCCGTCTATGGCCCTGTGTTGATTCGAAGTCGACGGGGGTTCTGGTTAGGAAGCAGCAACGGATCTGTTACTTGCAGTAGTTTCTTCTATACTACTCTCCGAGTTCTTCTTTAGTAGATCGGAGGATTCTGAGAGGCTTATTAAATTCTTCGAGGTTTCTCCCCGATTCTTCTTGTAACTTATCGGGAGATTCTAATGACTAAGTTTTCTGGAGAGAGCACGGCTCGAAGGAGAAGATAAAGACTTTTTCTTACTGTGTTTTACTCCTAAACTGTTAGAGGTAATGCTCAGCCTCATAGTTGGAATCAGAATGAACATGGAAGAAATTAGTGGGCTTCATATACCCCGATTCTACTAAAATCATCATTATTAAATGTTGAAGAGGCTCCATTATTTTTGCACAGTATTTGAAAATAAAGTAAATCTTTTAACTGTGGTAAAGTTCAAACGAATAAACAAGATATTTGAAGATGAAGCCATATTTTTATCTTAAACCGCGTATTTTCAGATTCGATGTTATCATGATCTGCCACGTTAACTAAAAGTGGAAATTGAACTATGCATCTTGTCACTAAAATATGCATATGAGTAAAAATTAAAGGTTTAAGATTTACAATTAAATGCTTAAGCCAGACATGACTTCATCGTTTTATAACGAAGAGAGAATGTATACAAAATATGAACACTGCAAAAAGTTTCTCAGGATTCATTATTAAGCTAAATTTAAAAATGGTTAAGAAATTTTTAAAAGAGTAAGTCACCAATTATTTGGCAATGTAGAAAGCACATCAACATTTATCCAACGGAAAAATAATAATAAAAAATAATCGTATTTTCGTCGAGTATGCATTTCTAAAGGGCGACATAATTTCGTAGTACATTGAGTACAATCCAAGTACATCACTGAGCACATTGCAACTTCGGTTTATTACAATTATGATTACAATTACCAACCAATTCACATTCGCTTATTATCGTTAATTATCGTCATTAAAATACATTAATTACGCTATACTAAACTACTATCATTAATTACAGTTTCATTAAAGTACGGTACCTCAATTACATTGTATTAAAGTATTACATTTAATTACAATTTTAGCAAATTGTTAATTGACATATCTACTACTGAAGTAATCTAAATAAGTGATACAATTGATATAATGAAGGGGAGTTAACCGTTGTTCTATAATTTAAAGGGGATTAACAACACTGGTATATGTTTATAGTTAACAATAATTACGCCAAATTATGTCAAATATTATTAGAACCTGGTTGGTTATCAGAGTTTGAAAGTCTAATTAGCCAGCGATGAGGAAAGCGGATAAAAATACGGTGTACTTTTCATTGGAAGTACACGGACATTTATGGTAACGTACCACATAAGGAATATAGAATTTAAATGACAATTAGGTAGAAATAGTAAGTACAAGTAATGAGAACGGGGATAACTATGTGACGTAAGCCGATAACGAAATAGTGGCCAGGCAGGGAAACAATACAGTATATTATAATAATATAACGCAACATACAACATAACACCTTATGTTATAAATTTGTAGCAGAAGCAAGAGAGAGGATTTCGAATTCAGATGCTTGCTTTTGGCGACGTCATCGAAATTCGAACACCCTGAATCAGCATGAATGAGCAGCTCGCGAGAGGTGAGAGGTGAACGCACTTAAAAGAAAAAAAAAAGAAAATAATAAATGCGAACGTATTTGCACAACTTTAAACGAACAGGTACGGATGCATAGTAGGGTGTGTCAATTTTGTCAACTATTTTCAAATCAATTTTGGTAGAAAATATAGTGTCTTTTCATGTCAAAACTTGAAATTGGCCAACCAAAATGAAATAAAATAACCCTTACCTACATCAATTTTACCTTAAATTTTCAGAAATTGACTCTTTTACTAAATAATAGGACATAAATTGATTAACTATTCATCTGTCACAGAATTATCCCACTGATCGCATATGGAGTGTTTTCAAGGTCATATAGTTGTTGTACAATGTACAAGTCACAACATGAATAGAACTGTCCCTCACTCTCAGTCCTCAGTTGCCTCTTAGGTGTCATAGACGGTGGTTTGCTGTTATTGCTCTTGTACCTACTTCATAGTTATTCTACTAGACGAATACTACAGTTTAACTAAGTATGGATTATTGATTATTACAATTATTTATTATCATCATATTCTTCTGTCTAATTATGTTGTAATCCCATGAAATATTTTTTTATTGAATTTTAGAACATCGAATGACTAAACTTTGAAACATCGTAATTGATATAAAATACTTAAATGTTTTTCTTTCTTTTCAGATATTCCTAAGATGTCAAAATTGAAGACAAGAGGTCAGTCGTCATGCCACTTGAGCCTGTTAGTCGATACAGGCAAGGAGCTTCCTGTATCAGAACTACCAACAGTGCGAGACATTCTGAGACTAGGGTTACCCCTTCGTGAACAAAATACAAAGGATAGAAGGAAGTACACAGAGAAAGAGCTCATAAGGGACATGATTCCCCCCTCGTCTGCATCAGTGGAAAAAAGCTAATGTGTTATTCAAACCACCTGTACTCAATCAGTATAGAACTATTGAGCTAAAATTAACAAAGCTGTGGCACAAAGCAGTTGAGACATCACTTGGTAAAGGAAAACTAGCAAAGAAAAATAAATTTCTGCACACACTTGATACTCTTCTTGACATTTTTAACTGCCAGTGTCCCATAGAGTTGTGTTCTGAAGCCAATTGTTTTCCCTCATACAGAAGAGAACCTCAACCTCACATTGATTGTCGCTGTCCTCGTGAGAAGAAGATCCCTGTTTTGGAGCTGGCTTTCATAAAGGCGCAGAGAACAAAGGCAGGAGGCCAAGGAAGTATGCAGATTGGTTCGGCAGATTATTCAGAAAACAAAAAACAGATTGTTATTGCTAAGAAAAAAGAGAAAATCCGAGAGAGGGAAGAAAAAGAAGAGTGAAGAAGCCACCCAAAGAGAAGAGCTCTATCAAGAGGTTTCTCACTTCTTTGAAAGCTCTTCAGATGAACAGAAAGAAGCAACATCAGAGGATAGCTCCAAAATGCCATCTGAACCTTCGCCGAAGAGGATGAAATACAACACAAAAGACATCTCAAACATTGCCCTTGCCAGTGTTCGCCACCATACGGGGCTACGAGAGACTGCAGAGATTGCCACTGCCGCTTGGATAGATGCAGGCCTCATCAGCCGAGAGGATACATCCTTAGTGATAGATCATAATAAGATAAGAAGAGCACAAGAAAAAATAATGAAGGAAATATCTGATCAGCATGAAAAAGATTTGAAGGAGGAAGGTCTCTCGTGCCTTTTGTTTGATGGAAGAAGAAATGACACAAAAATTCCCCTAGAGGTAGAGGGAATGGACAGAAAGTTTCCCGGTCTCACCAAAGAAGAACACTACTCTGTGTGTTCCGAACCTGGTGGCCGCTATTTGTTTCACTTTGTTCCTGAAGCAGAAGTAGAAGGCAAGAAACATGCAGAGGCAATTGCTGATCAAATAATATGTTGGCTTCAAGAAAGAAGACTTGACAGTTCACTGCAGGCCGTTGGTGGAGACTCAACTGCGGTGAACACTGAATGGCAGGGCGGTGTTATGACGCATTTAGAGAAAAAACTTGGAAGAAGGCTTGTTTGGATTGTATGTGATTTGCACACAGGGGAACTACCTCTTCGTCGTCTCATCCAGGAACTTGATGGTCCTACAAAGAGCAACAACAAGTGGTCAGGCCCCCTTGTCAACATGCTAGATGAAGCAACGGAATTAGAAATAAATACAAAATTTCTAAAGGTCGAAGTAGGCCCTCCCCTTCCAGTGTTGTCTGAAGAAGTTATCAAAGACCTCAGCACGGATCAATCTTACGTTTATCGTATTGTTCAAGCAATCAGATCAGGAGAGTTGCCTCAAAATCTGGCTCTCTTGGAGATTGGGCCTGTAAGTCACAGTCGTTGGTTAACTACAGCGATTCGTTTCTGCAGGATTTGGGTTTCCAAACATGCACTGAAGGGCAAAATGCTACAGAATTTGATGTTGATTGTTGAATTTATCATTGGGTTTTATCTTCCTCACTGGTTCAATGTAAAACTTAATCCAATGTGGATGGAGGGGCCCAACCACATCTTGTTTCAATTACAGCTACTGAGAACCCAAAGGAAAGTAGTGGTGGACATCGTGTTACCTGTGGTGAGAAGGTCCGCTTGGTATGCTAGGCCAGAGGCAGTTTTGCAAGCAATACTCTGTAGCCAATGTACCAAACTGAGGCTGTGGAAATCATTCTAAAGCTTAGAACATCATCACTAGATAATGACCAGCTGGGAAACTGCTCTGTTCAGACAAGGAAGGTACCTCCGATAAACGTCAATGCCACGAAATTGTCAGAATTAGTTAACTTGAGCTCGGAAGTTTTGGAGCCACCACTGAGAACATGTATAACAAACAAAGATTTAACATAACTTAAAGAGGCCCCAATGCAAGTGCCAAAGTGACCTTCTCACACTCAGAGTGTGGAGAGATGTGTGAAAATGGTCACAGAAGCAGCTAGTCAAGTTTACAGTCACGAGAGGCGAGAAGGCTACATTAAAGCGCAAGTAGCAAGCCGAATGCTGATGTCAAGGAACCGCAGCAAAAAGGACGTGACTACATTGGTTACTTTCAAATAAAGACTCTGAATGATATCTTATTGCCACTTTAAATGTTGATAGGATGTTTGCGCACATTTGTTATTTTGTTACGAATTTACGGAAAAATGGAATTTTTTAATTAAAATTGATGTAGGTAGGAGTTATTATTATTTTTTTTTTGCATGTCAAATGATTACATTAAATTGCTACCAAATCACATGATTTTCAATTTAGTCATTTCACCCTCAAAATTGACACAACGTAATGCATAGACTGACACGAGTAATAATGAATATTTAATAAAATTGATATAGTATAATGGTCAAGATAAGATATGGAAATATGGATACCACTTAAACCATAAGAATGGTAAGTCGCATGGTTGTGACACTGAAAAAAAAAATAGAAAGAAAAAAATTTATCCAAACTCGCGTTAAGCTATTTTGGTTCTTACGTAAAAATGAATATTGATTATTCATTGTTCATTTTTCAGGGCTCTACCCTTTAAAATGATATTAATACAATAATATAATACAATTAATACAATACAATTGAGAAAATAACATCCTAACGAATTCAAATTAGATGATAACGAATTTTTCTTTGCAATACAAATTTTATACAGAACAAGTTAGTTCGTTGAGTACAACGCACAGTAATCAAATCTTTAACATGACGCTTGCTTAGAGAGTTATTATAAAATATATAAAAAATTCAAAGATTAATACTTTAATTTTATACAAACAGAATAAAATTATTAATACGTTAATTTAGACAAACAATTAAGTTAGACACAGAATGAAATTGTTAAATTTTTAACGAAATTTTATTTTCGTGTGGGAAAAAATACATACCTAATGAACAGTAGGTAAAAGAGAAATTTAAATTGTAAGTTCAGGAATTTTTCAAAGTTACCATGATCGTACAATCTATAAACTAATTTTATTGACTACTGTAGGTAAAAATCGAATTATGTAATGGATGATGTATAGACCTATGGTCAAGTGTGTATTTATGTGTATTGGATACAGAGTGTAGTGGTTGGTGATATTTTCAAATGGGGAAAGGGATTTATTGTTGAAGTTATACGTAAATGCGCATACGTATATATACGTGTACATAGAACATGAGTATTGAGTATGTGGATTATGAGAGTAATTGGTTCATCCAGTGAAGAACTTGATCAATAGTGGTCATTGGTGGATTAGGATTATATCTGTATATATATATATATATATATATATATATATATATATATATACTTTAAGGAACAGATTAGCTTTGGTTAAAATAACTTAATAAATACATGAGCAAAAATTTATATATAGTAAGCAAAATGATTAAGATTAAATAACAGTTAGCACTTACACGCAATGAAATAGTTTATTGTGATATCCAATGATTTTAGCATAAGGTTTGTATATAAGTTTAGTATATATAGTATATATAGTGGGCATACATGTGTGTCTGTGTGTGTAAGGATTCGGGAGGTTTACGAATTAACAAAGTTATATAATAATTTGACAATTACTTAATATTAATCGAATAAAAAAATATAAAAAATATAAAAATTGAAAATAGAAATCAATTATAAACTATAATGAACTAAACATAATATTCTTAAAAATAAAAGTAAATCGAGCCATAGATGAATTTCGGCCAAGAACAAAAAAAGGTATTGAAATGGAATGAAAGCATTTCGAACAATTTTTTTTAATAATTTCTGGTAAATTTTACATTAAAAATTATTTTTATATAAAAAAGAATATTAAAAAGGTGTAATAACTTTTGCATGTTAAGTAGAAAAATCCTACTCTTTCGTTAAATGTTGATAGAATTTGAATTATTTGATATTTTAGTCTGAAAACTTGTTTGCATATAGATAAATACATGTTTTATTGTGTAGACGTTTAATTAAAAGTAAATTAAAAAAAATAAAAAACAACTGAAATTTAGGGTATGTGTGGTTATCGGGTAAATTTCCCGACCGTACAGAGCAGGATAAATTAGGTACATGATCGATTAATTATTACACTATTACTTTCATCATATAATCATAATAATTATAAAAATAGCTACAAACATTTGTAAAAATGCTTTTGGTTACAATTAATAAAATATATCATTTTACCTAGATATTTATATAGGGTGTCCCAAAAAAAACTATATACTCTTTATAGCATCATATATTTTATAATTTAAAAAAACCAAACAATATATTGTTATAGCAATTGCCAATGAAAGGTATATTAGTAATCTAAGTGATCAAAATGTTATAGCGAGTTGTTTGTATATAAAATTTAATTAACTACGCCAAGTGCTCAAAATGTTCTCCGGCGGCATGAATGCACTTTTGAATGCGTCGACTAACTGATTCGCAGACATGGACTAATGTGGATGCTGTGATGGTCACGCACTTTTCCCTAATTGTATCCTTAAGGTGTTCGAGTGTTGCAGGTCTTGTACCATAAACTGCATCCTTCAGGTAGCCCCACAAGTAAAAATCAAGTGGAGTCAAGTCTGGTGAACGTGGAGGATACTCAACGCTTCCTCTTCGTCCTATCCAACGGTTAGGCAACGTTTCATCGAGGTACCTTCTGACATCACAATGATAATGAGAGGGGGCTCCATCTTGTTGAAAGTAAAAGTCGTCGTTTCCAAACAACTTCCGAACTGCAGGTATAATTTCTGTCCGCAGCATGTCGAGATATGCGGCACCGGTAACTGTCCCATTAAAGAAAAATGGTCCAACCAAACCCCTGAATGATAAACCACACCATGCTGTTAATCCTGGTAAATTAACATGTTTATCCACATAAACGTGTGGATTATCAAGTGACCAGTACCTGCAGTTGTGTCGATTTACTGTGCCATTCAGCTTGAAGGTAGCGTCATCAGACCGCACGATTTTGTTGTATTGAAAGTGCATTCATGCCGCCGGAGAACATTTTGAACACTTGGCGTAGTTAATTAAATTTTATATGCAAACAACTCGCTATAACATTTTGATCTCTTAGATTACTAATTTACCTTTCATTGGCAATTGCTATAACAATATATTGTTTGGTTTCTTTTTAAATTATAAAATATATGATGCTATAAAGAATATATAGTTTTTTTGGGGACACCCTGTATATGCAACAATGGCATGAAAAAAAAAAGACATCGGTCAATTTCCTTCTTACAAAAAAAAAGAAGGTTGAACTAAAGACGCAAACCGGTCAATTCAGGTTAAGTTTAATTCTCTTTTACAAAAAAGGTTGAATTAAATTCTCTGTTACAACAAAAATAAATTGAATTTAATTGACTGCATTGAAATGACTTGGGACTTCAAAACTGACTTGGGACTTCAAAACTGAGACTTGACACTAACTTCAAAACTGACTTCAAATAAAACAAACTGACTTCAAAACTGACTGAAACTGACTTTGAAACTGACTTCAAAACTGACTGAAACTGACTTTGAAACTGACTTTGAAATTGACTTTGAAACTGACTTCAAAACTGACTGAAATTGACTTCAAAACTGACTGAAATTGACTTGAAGCATGAAACTGACTTGAAACATGAAACTGACTTGAAACATGAAACTGACTTGAAACATGAAACTGACTTGAAACTTGAAACTGACTAACTGACTGGCTGACTTGAATCTGACTGACTTGAATCTGACTGACTTGGAACTGATTAACTTGGACCTGACTAACTTGGAACTGACTAACTTGGAACTGACTAACTCGGAACTGACTAGCAACTTGAATCTGACTTGCAACTTGAAACTGACTTGCAGCTTGAAACTGACTTGCAACTTGAAACGGAATCTTATGACTTGAACTCTATCAAGTATCTTGAAACTGAAACTGTCTGACTTGAACTCTATCAAGTATCTTGAAACTGAACTGACTGAAATTGACTGCATTTGAACTCTATCAAGTGGAGTCTATTATTCTCTGGGTTCGGTTGTCCCTCTGGATGGATGCAACCTACTGACTTGAACTAACTGAAATGACCTGCACTGATCTGCTATTAGTGGAGTCTACTTAAACTGAAACTGACTTGCACTTGAACTGCTATCAAGTGAAGACTATTAATTCTCTGTGGTTTGGTTGTCCCTCTTGGTGCAACCGACTTACTTGAACTGCTATCAAGTATATCTATAAACTATAAACTCTCTATAAACTCTCTCTTTCTTAATTTGCAAGTCAATTCAATTCAATAATTTGAAAAAAAACGTAAACAAAAATACGAAATGTAAACACATTTCACTCGAATGTACGCGAAGGTACAGTAATATTATGTTTGGTACATAAAATAAAATTATTCTATACTAACTATAATAGTGAAAATAACTGTGACATTTAACTCTGTGACATTTAACTCTGTGACAATAACTCTAAATATCAACTTTTGTGACAATAACTCTAAATATCAACTTTTTTGACAATAACTCTGTGAAAATCAACTTCTGTGAAAATTACTGTTTCAATAAAAAAAAATGTATCACTGGTGTCTGAAGTGTTCACTGTGTTTCGTGTTAATTCTGGCTCAATACTAAATATTAACTGTTAATAATACTGACTTTTCAAATGTTTAGAGATTATTTAAAAAAGAGTTTTGTATTTAACCAGATTTCTACGGCGAAATCCTTAGAGACGTGTCCTGAAGACGTGTCTTGCTGGCCACTTCTTCTTGGATGAAAACTAGGTGTGCAGAACTTGGAGTCATGACGCACCGGTTCAAGGGTGGATGTGACGAACTAGAAGTCGTGACACGCCGGTCAACTAGGTGTTGGTTCTAGTTCAATGATCTGGAAGACTGGAAGAATCATGGATGCAGAAGTTGTCAGTCGTGAAGATCCTGGTTAAAGGGTCGCCAGTTGTTAAAATCTTGGCTACAGACTCGCCAGACTATTATGCCAATACCGTCTATGTGCTTGGGTCGTCTTGAATTTTATCCTGGCAGGGTCGCCAGACTGTTAACCCCTCCGCCTATGGCTCTGGGTTGGTTCGTAATCGACGGGGGTTCTGGTTAGGAGGCAGCAACGGATCTGTTACTTGCAGTAGTTTCTTGTATACTACTCACCGAGTTCTTCTTTAGTGGTTCGTAGGATTCTGAGAGGCTTATTAAATTCTTTGAGGTTTCTACCCGATTCTTCTTGTAACTTATCGGGAGATTCTAATGACTAAGTTTTCTGAAGAGAGCACGGCTCGAAGGAGAAGATAAAGACTTTTTAATACTGTGTTTTACTCCTAAACTCTTACAGGTAATGCTCAGCCTCGTAGTTGGAATCAGAATGAACATGGAAGAAATTGGTGGGCTTTAATACCCCGATTCTACTAACATCATCATTATTAAATGTTGAAGAGGCTCCATTATTTTTGCACAGTATTTGAAAATAAAGTAAATCTTTTAGCTCTGGTAAGGTTTAAACGAATAAACAAGATATTTGAAGATGAAGCCATATTTTTATCTTAAACCGCGTATTTCAGATCCGATGTTATCATGATCTGCCAAGTTAACTAAAAGTGGAAATTGAACTATGCATCTTTACACTAAAATATGCATATGAGTAAAAATTAAAGGTTTAAGATTTACAATTAAATGCTTAGGCAAGAAATGACTTCATCCTTTTATAACGAAGAGAAAATGTATACAAAATATGAACACTGCAAAAGGTTTCTCAGGATTCATTATTAAGCTAAATTTAAAAATAGTTAAGAAATTTTGAAAAGAGCAAGTCACCAATTATTTGGCAAAGTAGAAAGAACATCACAATTTATCCAACGGAAAAATAATAATAAAAAAATAATCGTATTTTCGTCGAGTATACATTTCTAAAGGGCGACATAATTTAGTAGTACATTGAGTACAATCCAAGTACATCACTGAGCACATTGCAACTTCGGTTTATTACAATTATGATTACAATTACCAACCAATTCACATTCGCTTCTTATCGTTAATTATCGTCATTAAAATACATTAATTACGCTATACTAAACTACTATCATTAATTACAGTTTCATTAAAGTACGGTACCTCAATTACATTGTATTAAAGTATTACATTTAATTACAATTTTAGCAAATTGTTAATTGACATATCTACTTCTGAAGTAATCTAAATAAGTGATACAATTGATATAATGAAGGGGAGTTAACCGTTGTTCTATAATTTAAAGGGGATTAACAACACTGGTATATATTTATAGTTAACAATAATTACGCCAAATTATGTCAAATATTATTAGAACCTGGTTGGTTATCAGAGTTTGAAAGCCTAATTCGCCAGCGATGAGGAAAGCGGACAAAAATACGGTGTACTTTTCATTGGAAGTACACGGACATTTATGATAACGTAACACATAAGTAATATAGAATTTGAATGACAATTAGGTAGAAATATTAAGTACAAGTAATGAGAACGGGGATAACTATGTGACGTAAGCCGATAATGAACAAATGGCCAGGCAGGGAAACAATACAGTATATTATAATAATATAACGTAACATATAACATAACACCTTATGTTATAAATTTGTAGCAGAAGCAAGAGTGAAGGATTTCGAATTCAGATGCTTGCTTTTGGCGACGTCATCGAAATTCGAACACCCTGAATCAGCATGAATGAGCAGCTTGCGAGAGGTGAACGCACTTAAAATAAAAAAATAAAAAAAATAATACATGCGAACGTATTTGTACAACTTTGAACGAACAGGTACGGATGCATAGACTGACACGAGTAATAATGAATATTTAATAAAATTGATAGAGGATAATTGTTAAGATAAGATATGGAAATATGGATACGATTTAAACCATAGGAATGGTAAGGCGCATGGTTGTGACACTGAAAAAAAATAGAAAGCAAAAATTTTTATCCAAACTCGCGTCAAGCGATTTTGGTTCTTATGTAAAAATTAATATTGGTTATTCATTGTTCATTTTTACATATATATATATATATATATATATATATATATATATATACATATACATAATATATAGATATATATAGATATAACAATATTTATATATATATATATATAACTTGGTTGAATGGTTTGTTCTTGCTGAAGCGTAGCTTAGCGAGGAATAGGAGGACGAAAAGATGGTACATGTTTATCAACAGACGTTTCGGAAAAATTCAATTTCCATCATCAGTGCTAAAAAGTTTAAAAACAAATAGAAATAAATAAGTATAATAAATAAAAACGAACAATAAATTAAAATGGCGAAACAATTAGCAAGAATTAATAGTAAGTTAAAATATATATTAAATTAGAAGATTAAAAATTAAATGCCATAAAGTATAAAAGTATGGACAATAAGTAAAATATAAAACGGATAAGGTGAAACAGAATTGAAGGGGTTCTTACCAAATTGTTAACGTAATGGGAGACTAATTGTGCAGAAGATTGGGAATGGTTGCCTGTTGAAAGAATTCCATATTAGAAAGATGGAGCCGAGCGGAGTGATGGTGGATTTCTTTTGAGTTTGGGAGTGTATTTGGCAATGTTTAAATTGAAAGCGGAACTGTAATCGTTGAGGGTTGGCTGGATACTGAGGATACTGAGAATATGGAATTCTTTCAACAGGCAACCATTCCCAATCTTCTGTACAATTAGTCTCCCATTACGTTAACAATTTGGTAAGAACCCCTTCATTTCTGTTTCACCTTAACCGTTTTATATTTTACTTAATGTCCATACTTTTATACTTTACAGCATTTAATTTTTAATCTTCTAATTTAATATATATTTTAACTTACTATTAATTCTTGCTAATTGTTTCGCCATTTTAATTTATTGTTCGTTTTTATTTATTATACTTATTTATTTCTATTTGTTTTTAAACTTTTTAGCACTGATGATGGAAATTGAATTTTTCCGAAACGTCTGTCAATAAACATGTACCATCTTTTCGTCCTCCTATTCCTCGCTATATATACATATATCAGTCTTTCCTTGTGAAAAGACGTGTTTTATCGAGTGTCCAGTGTTATCAATTGAATAAGTGGTTTTCGTTGAGGTGTCTTTTAAAAAAAAATAGTGTTTGGTGCATTCTTAACTAAATTACTTCGTGTTACTAATCATTCATTAACGAATATATTTCATTTATTGACTTTATTCAGTACTATATTATTTGATTAATCCAAGGCTGGTGCACGTGGCTTGCTTTGTTTGTTTTTCAAATCTATCAGAAAACGCGGAGTCATAAGGTTCATTTTCCCTTGTTTGTTTTTCAAATCTCTCAGAAAAGAAGGTTCATTTTCCCTTCCTTCGGGAGATCAGGTAGAGTGTGGTCACACACCGTTGGAAAAAAAAGGGAAAAAAGTCGGTCGAATCGCGAACAGATAAATATTATTAAATTCTCTTTCTTTTACAGATCTTTCGTCGGTAGCTTAATTATATATTCATTTAGTATAAATTTGTGGGTCAAGAACCTGTTTCTGCATTTCAAGAACATTTTTGCTGGTTTGGGCAGGTGACGGCATAATAAGCACGCGGTAGACCTACGTTGTAATTTATTAATTTCCAAACGCTCGTTTTATTTTTGTGTTTTGTTTTGTTTGTTTTTTAACTAATTAAAAGCATGGCACCCTCATCAAGTACTTGCAGTCGCTGTGAACTGAAATTTGCCGCTTACGCGTTTACAATGGCTAATAATAATGAGCAGTTAGTTTCCAGGTGGTGCTCAAGCATGGAAGTCCTGAGGAACGAGTTAGAACGTGATGCTCCTGACGGCAAAATTAGAAACCCTTGAGACTCTAGTTACGACCCCTCCTGCCGCAGTTTCTACTAATAATATAAATAGTACTAATAGCCCTCTCTCTTCCCCCTAGTTCCCAACCCTTCGTTCGAGTGCGTAATGGAGCACCATTGAGAAAACCTAAGACTTGTCTACCAGGAATAACAAACAATAAGTTTTCTGTTTTAGGTTTCGAAGATGCTGATGAACCGGAAATACGAATCGTTGGCGATTCCATTGTTCGAGGGCAGCTCGAGAAATTCTTTGGGAGAAACCCAAATCGTAGGCGCTGTTACTGCTACCCTGGTGCAAGGGTGGAGGATATAACTAATAGTGTTGACCATTTTACAGACGGTACTGCCGAGGACACAACGTATGTTATTCATGTCGGTACTACTAACGTTTTAAATTCTAGATCGGAAGAACTGCTGGCTAGGTACAGGGACTTACTAGAGCAATTAAAGGAAAAACTAATGAGATTGTTTTAACAGGTATACTTCCTCGAATTATTCAACAATAACGTAAAGTCTCTTTGCGAACAGGAAGGAGTGCATTTTGCGAATTTTTGGAACAGTTTCTATGGCAGGAGGGACTTGTTCCTCTGAGATGGACTTCATCTTAATGTCGTTGGAGCTGCGCGTTTAGGAAGACTATTTCATAATATTGTCTCTTCTTTTCAGGCTGCAGTAACTCGAACAGTCCCAGCGTAAATTCCACAAATTTCCCCTGCGCTCGCGAAGATGTCGCAATTACAAGCAATTTGAAGGTTCTATCCTTAAATGCTCGTAGCTTACGAAATAAAATAAATGAATTTTTTCTTTAATTGCTTGTAAAGACATTTAATTGCGATAAATGAATCGTGGCTTAGCACTGAAACACGTGACTTTGTAGGGGAGTATCAAATTAGAGGTTATAGACTTTTTGTTAAAAAGAGAATAGGTAGGCGAGGAGGCGGTGTTATGTTGTATATCAAAGATAATATTGCGAACGTTATAGAAGTAAAGCACACAATTCCAGAACCGATAGATTCGACTATAGCAGAAATTAAATTGAACAATTTCAAACTTGTTGTTGAGGTTATTTATAGGCCCCCTAATCAAACAGCTGATACGGACGAAGCGTTATATCGTGAATTAAAGAGAATAATAGGTAGTGAGCAGGCTTTAGTTATGGGTGACTTTAATTGCGCCAACGTGAATTACGATACAATATCATTTTTGCAATCAGCGCCTCGAAATCATTAAGAAACGACATAAAAATCACAATAAACAGAAATTTTTTCAAATTTTGTAGCCCAGTGTAATAAGTGAATGTGAATTCGATTGGTAATTATAATAATAATTGTAATAAACCAAAATTACACCGTACTTAGTGATGTACTTAGATTGTACTAAATATCGAACACGTCATTGTGTCGCCAAGTAGGAATATATACCCAGCGATATTATTTTTTTGTTCGATTGGAATAAATTTTGGAGTTGCTTCCTGTTTGCCAAATAATTGGTGACTTATTCTTTTCAAAATTCTTAATCACTCTTCAGATTAAATGCATCCTCTCTTCGTTATAAAAGATGAAGTCATGTCTTGCCTTAAACTTTTAATTTTTCTTCATATGCATATCTTAATATAAGAATGCATGATTCAATTTCCGTTCTAATTAACTCGGCAGATCAGGAAAAACAGCAGATCTAAAAAATATGCGGTTTAAGCTAAAAACATGATTTCCGCTTCCTATATCCTGTTTATCTGTTATCCATTGTCTTAACAAAAAAATTTACTTTATTTTCAAACATTGTGCAAAAATAATGCAGCCTCTTCAACATTTAATAATGATGATATTAGTAGAATCGGGTTATATAAACCCTAGTAAATTCTTCCAAGTTCATTCAAAAGTCAATTCAGAGGCTGAGCACTACCTGTACATTTTAGCAGTAAATTACAGTAAGAAGTAGTCTTTATCTTCTTCGAGCCTTGCTCTCTTCAGAGAACTTAGTGATTAAAATTTCCCCTATACGTTATAAGAAGAATCCGGGAATCTTCAGAGAATTTAGTAAGCCTCCCAGAATCCTCCGAGCCACTATAGAAGAACTCGGAGGGTAATATAAAAGAAAACTACTGCAAGTAACACATCCGTTGCTGCCACCTAATTAGAACCCCCTCTCGACTTCGAACCAACCCAGGCCGTAGACGGAGTGGTTTACATATATATATATCAAGATATATAAATATTATATATATATATATATATATATATATATATATATATATATATATATATATATATATAGAGGGTTTCACATAAGTCCGGCATCATAAGAAAAATAATAAAAAGGGCAAAACAAAAGCTTTTATTTACAGAACGTGCTCAATATGTCCACCATTGTTTTCAATACACAAATTCAGACGTGATACCCAGTCAGCAAGCACACGGTGAATGATGTCAGGAGTAATGGTGTTACATGCCCCAATCATGCGCTGCCGCAAATGTTCAACACTCCTTAATTTCTCTGTGTATACCAGCGCTTTCAAGTGGCCCCAGAAATAAAAATCTAGTGACGTGAGATCCGGGCTTCTAGCTGGCCATTCCAAAGGCCCTCGACGTCCTATCCAATGACCAGGGAATTGTTGGTACAGGTATTCCCTTACTTGGGTGCTGTAATGTGCAGGAGCGCCGTCTTGCTGGAACCATGTTGGGAAATTTCCTTCTTCGTTCAAGACACTGGGAAATGCTTCTTCCTTGAGCATACGTAGGTAGGTGCCTCCAGTGATATGTTCATCGAAAAAGAGGGGGCCTATGATGCGATCCTTCCAAATGCCACACCATACCATCACCCGAGATGCACCTTGTTTCTTTGAAGAGGTATACCAGTGAGGGTTGTTTTGAGACCAGTTCTCCGATAAAACAGTAGGTCTAACACTTCTAACTGCATCTGCCACTGAACCCGTTATACAAAATTTATTGATTAAATCGCGTACAGTATGACGATGTGGAACAAAGGAATCCGGAAAATTCTCACGAAATTTTGGTTTCAGATCATCTGTATACTTATCGCCTGCTCGAAACACATACTCAGCTAAAAATATTCGTTCCTCGGTTAACATATTCACAGACAAGGACACACACACATTTATTTACCAAGCTATCGAAACAGACTGTGTGTGTGTGTGTGTGTGTGTGTGTATATATATATATATATATATATATATATATATATATATATATATATATATATATATACATATCAAGATATATATATACATTTCAACTGCAAACAACAAAGTATAATTAATGTAAAAAAACGACGCTTGTGTATAAGAGCGTTCCGCACAAGATGAGGAGGGAGAACGAACAAATGAAAAATGAGGTACCACCCTGGAATCGAACCCGGGATCATCCGATTGCCGGTCAGATATGCTATCCACTGCACCATGGACCTCGATCAATCAGAAGTCGTAATTTTCCTACATACGAACAGAAACCAATGCCCTGAAGGGGCACCTTCGCATTTTTTTTCCAATTGTTCGTTCTCCCTCCTCATCTTGTGCGGAACGCTCTTCTACACAAGCGTCGTTCTTTACATTAATTATTTATACTCTGTATTGTTTGCAGTTAAAATGTAGATATATATATATATATATATAATATATATATATATATATATATATGTACGGCATGCGAAGGTGTCCCCCTCATGGCATTGGTTTCTGCTCGTATGTAGGAGAATTACGACTTCTGATTGATCGAGGTCCATGGTGTAGTGGATAGCATATCTGCCCGGCAATCGGATGATCCCGGGTTCGATCCCAGGGTGGTACCTCATTTTTCATATGTTTGTTCTCCCTCCTCATCTTATGCGGAACGCTCTTCTACACAAGCGTCGTTCTTTACATATATATATATATATATATCAAGGTATATATAAATATATATATGTATGTATATATATAAATATATACATATATATTTATTTATATACATTTATATATATATATATATATATATATACATATATACATATATATATATCATATATATACAGACACACTTGTATATATGTGTGTGTATATATATATATATATATAAAGGTATATAAATATATATATATATATATATATATATATATATCATGATATATAAATATATATATATATATATATCGATATATAAATATATATATATATATATACAGTATATATATATATATATATATGTCTTTCCTTATGAACAGACGTGTTTTATCGAGTGTCCAGTGTTAACTATTGAATAAGTGCTTTTCGTTGAGGTGTCTTCAAAGATATATAAATATATATCATATATATATATATATATACAGGGCGTCCCAAAAAAATGTATACACACTTTAAATACTTATAAAGGCAGTGTTTATTAAAATACATTTCATTTTCAAAATGTAATAGAATCTACAGACATTATTTAATTGTTTTGTCAACGCCTGTTTTCAAACTGACGTCCGTTCTGGTCCAGGCACTGCTGATAACGCGAAGCAATGGAATCGCAAACATCACGAAACATTTCGTTCGGTATTTGTGTGCATTCTCGTTCAATGGCTGCTCTCAATTCAGCGACTGTTGCACGTTTTATAGCGTAGACTTTGTCTTTTAAGTATCCCCATAAAAAAAAGTCTAGTGGTGTGAGGTCTGGTGAACGCGGAGGGTATTCTACGAAACCCCTTCGTCCAATCCACATCCACATCGTGCCAAGTACCACTCGCAATACTCCACTCTTCGGTCCGGATCATCTTCATTAATAGCATGGACTAATCTTGGAATGTAACTTTTCCATTGACAGCGCTCGAAAATGCGTTGGACAGACGATTCTGAAATTCCTACCTCACGACTCGCTTGCCGCACAGATTTTCTTGGACTTTGGTGATACTTTTCCAGTACTCTTTCTTGCTTTGTGGGGCTTGTCGATGTCCGGGGTCTTCCGGAACGCTTCTTGTGGACATTCTGAACAGTTCCATCGGCTTCAAACTTATCTCTAATTCGAGTGATGGTAAGTCGCGCTGGTGGATCTGTTTGAAACTCCCTCCTAAACTGTCTTTGCACTTCAACTGCGTTTTCACACTTCCAGTAGCATTTTAGAATGAATTTCCTTTGTTCAAAGCTTAGTCTGACTGCCATTATTAATTCTAATGGGTTTAACTTGGAAAGAAAGAAACATCAATTGAGCTATCAGCTGTTAAAGTGTGTATACATTTTTTTGGGACGCCCTGTATATATATATATATATATATATATATATATATATATATATATCAGTCTTTCCTTGTGAACAGACGTGTTTTATCAAGTGTCCAGTGTTATTAATTGAATAATTGGTTTTCATTGAGGGGTCTTTAAAAAAAAATAGTGTTTTGTGCATTCTTAACTAAATTACTTCGTGTTACTAATCATTCATTAACGAATATATATCTTCTATTGACTTTAATGAGTACTATATTGTTTGATTAAACTAAGGCTAGTGCACGTCGATTGCCTTGTTTGTTTTTCAAATCTATCAGAAAACGAGGAGTCATAAGTTTTATTTTTCCTTCCTTCGGGAGGCCAGGTAGAGTGTGGTCACACACCGTGGGAAAAAAGGAAAAAAGTCCTTCGAATCGAAGACAGATAAGTACTATTAATACTCTTTCTTTTACAGATCTTTCGTCGGTAGCTTATTTATATATTAATTTAGTATAAATTCGTGTTACAAGAACCTGTTTCTGCGTTTCAAGAACATTTTTGCTCCCCCGTCAAGTACTTGCAGTCGCTGTGAAGGGAAATTTGCCCCTTACTCGTTTACAATGTCTAATAATAATGAACAGTTAGTTTCCAGCTGGTGCTCAAGCATGAAATTCCTGAGGAACGAGTTAGAACGTGAGAGGGAGCCCAGAGTGAGGTTTCAAGAAAGAGTGATGTTCCTGACGCCAAATTACAATCCCTTGAGACTGCAGTTACGACGCCTCCTGCCTCAGTTTCTACTAATAATATAAATCGTACTAATAGCCCTCTCTCTCTCTTCCCCCAGTTTCCAACCCTTCGTTCGAGTGCGTAATGGAGCACCATTGAGAAAACCTAAGACTTTCTTACCAGTAAAAACAAACAATAAGTTTTCTGTTTTAGGTTTCGAAGATGCTGATGAACCGGAAATACCACTCGTTGGCGATTCCATTGTTCGATGGCAGCTCGAGGAATTCTGTGGGAGAAACCCTCGTTGTAGCCGCCGTTACTGCTACCCTGGTGCAAGGGTGGAGGATATAACTACTACTGTTGACCATTTTACAGACGGTACTGCCGAGGACACAACGTAAGTTATTCACGTCGGTACTAATAACGTTTTAAATTCTAGATCGGAAGAACTACTGGTTAGGAAAAACTAATAAGATTGTTTTAACAGGTTTACTTCCTCGAATTATCCAACGTAACGATTTTACAGCAAGGCGACCTATATTAACAATAACCTAAAGTCTCTTTGCCAACAGGAAGGAGTGCATTTTGAGAATTTTTGGAACAGTTTCTATGGCAGGAGGGACTTGTTCCTCTGAGATGGACTTCATCTTAATGTCGTTGGAGCTGCGCGTTTAGGAAGACTATTTCATAATACTGTCTCTTCTTTTCAGGATGACGTAACTTGAATGGTCCGTAAATTCCACAAATTTCTCCTGCGCTCGCGAAGGTGTTGCAATTACAAACAATTTGAAGGTTCTATCCTTAAATGCTCGTAGCTTACGAAATAAAATACGCGAATGTTTTCTTTAATTGCTTGTAAAGACTATGATTTAATTGTGATAAATGAATCGTGGCTTAGCACTGAAACACGTGACTTTGTAGGGGAGTATCAAATTAGAGATTATAGACTTTTTGTTAAAAACAGAATAGGTGGGCGAGGAGGCGGTGTTATGTTGTATATCAAAGATAATATTGCGAACGTTCTAGAAGTAAAGCACACAATTCCAGAACCGATAGATTCGTCTATAGCAGAACTTAAATTGAACAATTTCAAACTTGTTTTTGAGGTTATATATAGGCACACTAATCAAACAGCTGATACGGACGAAGCGTTATATCGTGAACTAAAGAGAATAATAGGTAGTGAGCAGGCTTTAGTTATGGGTGACTTTAATTGCGCCAACGTGAATTACGATACAATGCAAGGAGACGCGGAAGATAATCGTTTAGTTAATTCTCTCGAGGATAGCTTTCTTATTCAAAAGGTTGGGGAACCTATGAGGTTGGACAGTATTTTATATTTAGTAATAACTACGGATGATAGGCTAATTACTGATCTTCAAGTAAGAGAACCGTTAAGCAATAGCGATCACAATATGGTGGAGTTTGTCTTCTCAGTAAGTCATTCGAAACCAGCTAACTCGACTAAAATTCCTAACTTCCAACACGCACATATTTGTAAATTTCGAAATAAATTGTCACACATCAATTGGGAAAATGCAATGGTGAACTCCAACGCAAAACTAATGTGGGAATCGTTTGAAACAGTATTTAGGACTATAAATGAGGAATGTGTACCATACAAAATTAAGCGTGCGAAAGTAAATAACAAGCCCTTGTGGTTTACTTCTAGAGTAGGAGACATTATAAAGAGTAGAGATAGGGCTTATAGGCTACATATGTGTGATAAAGACAATTTGTGGTTACGAAAAGTGTGATAAAAAAGTCGTAGCGTGAATTTGAAATCTCCATAGCTCGTGACGGTAAAGAAAACCCCAAGCGATTCTTTCAATAAGTCAACAATAAAAATCCAGTAAAAAGTGTCTTGGGGCCGTTGAAAAATGTTAAGGGAGATCTAGTTTCTGAAAACAAGGAAATGGCTACCTTGCTAAACAAATTTTTTACGTCAGTTTTTACTATAGAAGATGTAAGGAATATCCCTACGGTCATAGACATAATACTTTTTGATAATGGTAATATTTTAGATAATATCGTGGTTAGCGAAGGCGAGGTAATGCGCTATATTGATAAAATAAAAACGAGTAAATCACCGGGGCCGGATTCCATATATCCCATACAACTAAAAGAATTAAAATATAGCATTGTTGTGCCGCTAACAAAGATTTTTAATGCGTCTATTTCTGAGGTGTGCGTACCAGATAATTTCAAATTAGCAAACGTAACGCCTATCTTTAAGAAAGGCGATAAAGGTGCGGCGGTAAATTATAGGCCAATCCGTTTAACGTCTGTTGTAGGTAAGCTACTGGAATCAATAATTAGGGATCGTATAGTCGAACACTTAGAATTGCATAAACTAGTTAGAAATACGCAGCACGGTTTGAGACGAAACAAATCTTGCTTAACTAATCTTTTAGAATTTTTCCAAAGCGTGGTTGACGTTTACGATAGTAATCGGGAGGTTGGTGTAGTGTATTTAGATTTTCAAAAAGTGTTTGACACCGTGCCGCACAAAAGACACATTGAAAAAACTAAGTCTCATGGAATCAGGGGTGTAGTAATAAATTGGCTAGAAGAGTGATTGCGAGGTAGGAAACAGAGGGTGGTCGTTGATGGAGCGGAGTCGTGTTGGGCTAATGTAGCGAGTGGCGTTCCTCAGGGTTCTGTATTGGGCCCCCTGCTTTTTCTTATGTACCGTATATTAAAGATTTAGATGTCGGCCTAGTCAGTACAGTTTCAAAGTTTGCGGATGACACGAAGCTGGGTGGTAGGGCGATTAATGACGAAGATAGAGGTAAAATCCAGAATGATCTGAATAAAATCGTTGATTGGTTAGTCACATGGCAAATGAGATTTATCGTTGATAAGTGCAAAATTTTGCATATAGGTTAGCGTAATGGTAATTTTGCGTATAGTATGTCAGGGAAAAATTTAACCAGCGTAGAGCAGGAAAAAGATTTAGGAGTTATAGTCACTGTTGATTTAAAAGTAGCGAAACAAAGTACAGCAGCGGTCAATAAAGCGAACAAAGTGTTAGGTTTTATACTCGGAATTTTGAGTAGAAATCGCGCGATGTTATAGTTCCTCCTTATAAATCATTAGTTAGACCCCATTTCGAGTACGCGGTCCAATTTTGGAATCCGCATATGCGCAAACATATAGATAAAATCGAAAGAGTTCAAAGACGAGCAACTAAGATGATTCCGTCGCTTAGGTGAAAGTCGTACGAGGATAGGCTTAAGGAGTTAAAATTGACTACATTCGAGACTAGGAGGCTAAGGGGTGATCTAATCCAGGTTTTCAAAATTATGAATGGGGTCGATAACGTAGATAGAGATAGCTTTTTGGAAATATCTCAATATAATAGGACTAGAAATGACGGTAGAAGTAGAAGGTTCGAAACACCAGTTGCGAAAAACTTTTTTACGCATAGAATAGTAAATAGCTGGAATAGATTGCCGGTAGAAGTAATTAGTAGCACGTCTATAAACATGTTTAAAATCGATTAGACGCATATGTTGATAGATTGGGTATAGTTTAAGGTAGTAAAATTATGGCTTTGTGGTGATAGATTCCACAGCTCAACACAAGTGTTGTGGGATATAGGGAGGCAGCATCTTGGGTTAGGGGATACTCTCTGTCCTTACACACCCCATTTAAAGAGATTCCTCTGCCGAGCGGTGCCCCCCATAGTAATGTGAGGTATTGAAAATCTCATGATCTTCACTTGCCCCACAAACACCTTGAAATGGGAGACCCAATATGGGTGCACACACATTTCTGCATTACTGTACAGTCTTTACAGCCACACCTACACTTTTCCTCCTAAGTATATATATTGTAATGTATATGGTTGTAAATTTTGACTTGGGTCGCAATCTATATGGACCGTGACTTATTTTTGGTTGGCAAGGTACTGGTATTGATGGATACCGTAATGAAATTGACTGGATTCTTTGGATCTGATATATTTGCATGTCGGTTATAAATAGATATAGAGTGTAACATATTTGTGGAGAGTAGTCTATTATGACTTGATCCTCTGGATCCAGAGATTCTATCTTTACTTTTAAATCGATAATTAATTAGTTTTAAATTGATAATTATTTAGTTTTGTAAAAATTGGTCGTTGCCAATGTACAGGCAGTTTTTACATAAATTTCTTATGTTCTTGTGGTTCGGAACCGAAGTAAAATTGTAGGTCCCCTCCGCCACTACGGAGGACATACACAATACACAATTACGAACACAGTTAGGTAGACCAGCCATGAGTGATCCTAGGGTCTTTGTTGGTCTGAAACATTATAACATTATAACAATATATATATATATATACACACACACAATATATATATAATATATTATATATATATCAATATTTACATATACATATACACACACACATATATATATATATATATATATATCAATATTTACATATACATATACACACACACATATATATACAGTATATATATATATATATATATATATATAATATATATATATATATATATATATATATATATATATATATATATATACAGGGTGGGCCAAAAGTCTGGATCCATAGGAAAATATTTATTTTAATACATAAATTACAACAAATGGTAAATACTTAAAATGAATATCAACTTTAACTCTTAAATGCGTATCAGTGATACTGTACAGTAGTTCGTACTCCAGTATAAATACTCAAATTCTTTTTATTTCAGCCAAGAAATGGCTTCGAATCTAACAACAGAAGACCGGGTAGAACTTGTGCTCATGTACGCAAGACAGGGAGCTACACACAGGGAAGTTGCTACCGAATTCAATAGAAATCATCCTGATAAGCATCCAGTAACACATGCGACTGTTGGCAAGTTGTTAAACGTTTCAAAGAAACAGGAAGTGTACATGATCGACGGCGTTCTGGGCGTCCAAAAAACTGCAACTGATGAAAATACCTCTGTAATGGTATGTGAAACTTTAACGAATAGTCCAGTAAAGTCAACAAGAAGATTATCAAATGAAACACGCATCTCGAGAACTTCAATTCGAAGAATTATTATAAATCATAAATTCCATCCCTAAGTGTCTCGATGTCAGAGGCCGCCAATTTGAGCATTTGTTATAATTTGTTGTTTATACTGGAGTACGAACCACTGTACAGTATCACGGATACGCCTTTACGAGTTAAAGTTGATATTCATTTTAAGTATTTACCATTTGTTGTAATTTATGTATTAAAATAAATATTTTCCTATGGATCCAGACTTTTGGCCCACCCTGTATATATATATGTAATATTATATATATACATATCTATATTATATATATACACATAAATATATGTGTGTGTGTATATATATGTATATATATATATCTACATATATATATATATTGATATATATATATATATATTATCTACATATATATATATATATATATATATATATATATATATATATATATATCAATATTTATATATATACACACACCTATATACATTATACACCTATATATATTAATATTTATATATATATATATGAATATTGATATATATATATATATATATATATATATATATATATATATATATATATATATATGATACTTCAATGACCTCACATAACTGATATTTTCAACAAAATTAAATTACTGAAGATATACTCTCTATTTGGAGAAAAGCTTCAATTCCTGCAATAGCTGACAAATCAGTTTATATCAAATTAAAGCGGTTCATCTGCAAAGCAAACGATCTTAGTAGATCAAAAAGTAGTGTCAAAATGAGATAAAATTTTATTGACACCTTGGAAGATTTATTCAATATCAGTGCCTGTAAATGCCCTTTTATTTCCCATCAAAACTTTGGCTGTCCTCAGAGCTGCGAAGATGTTCACATAAGATGCACCTGTCGAAGAAAACTGAAGGTACCAAAAGAAGAGCTTCTGTTTTTACAGGATCAGCGATCGACGCGTACAATGAAAATTGGGGGCGTTGATAAAGTCATGACAAAAAGAATTTAAAAAAATGCAGAGAAATGAAGGACTTTCAAATTTTAACTGAAATAGAGTGTTTTTCAGATGTAGAGAGTACTTCAACACATTATGAATTAGACCCACATCGGAGTGAAGCAGTCAGTTGCCATACAAGGTCAAATGAATCTTCCATTGCCTACTGTAGCGATGGAAGCCGATAGATTTGGAATTTCAGATTGAGCAGTAGCTGCTTTGGCTTCAGCTGTTTTAGTTGATTATGGAGCAATCACTAAAGAAGATAGTACCCTTTTGATTGACAAGAACAAAATCCGACGGGAAAGAGAGAAAATGAGAAAAAGTTTGTTAATGGAGAGTAAAGCTAATCCTGCTGTCATATCTGCTATATTTTTTGACGGAAGAAAGGACAAGACTTTGGTGAAGGTGAAGAAAGGAAACAAATGGTACGGAGACTCCATTTGAGAGGAATACTATGTTTTGGTGTCTGAGCCAGGAAATGAATATTTAACCCATGTAGTTCCTTCTTCTGGTAAAGCTCAAGTTATAGCTGATAGTTTGTTTCCTTCTTTCAAGAGTCAGCTATTAATGAGAGCATTTGTCTCATAGGATGTGACAGTACAAATACCAACACAGGTGCCAAGGGTGGGATCGTCCACCTCATAGAAGAAAAACTAAAGAAACCGTTACAATGGAGCATTTGTATGCTGCATACAAATGAACTTCCCCTTCGACACTTATTTGAACATTTTGATGGTAAAGCAAAAGGTCCAACATATTTCACTGGAAAAATCGGAGTAGCACTGAAAGAATGCGAAAAAATGCCTGCAGTCAATTTCAAACCAATTAGAGAAGGCATTGATTTAACACACATATCAGAAGAGGTTATCGATGATTTTAGCCAAGATCAACAGTATTTGTACAAAATTATTGTGGCTATAAGAACTGGGAATGTCCCAAAAGATTTGGAAAATACAAAACCCGGACCACTGAACCATTCTCGATGGCTGACATTAGCAAATCGTGTCTGCCGCCTATACATTGCAGAGAAAACTCCTTCATTGACTTCTTTATTCAATAATTTTCTTCATTGTTACAAATTATGGACCAAGCTGGTTCGATATGAAGAGTAGACCATATATATGGAATGGACCACATCACATATTTGGAGCAATTAAAAGATTTCATCTTCTTCCAAAGGATGTTCAGAATGCAGTGAAGCCTTACAATGCTGGAAACGCATATTTTGCTCATTGCAAATGTTCTGATAGCACTGTTATCAGATACATCAGAACAAAAACGAAACAGCAGTTGATTTCATCATGAACATTAGAACAAAGACGGAAAATGTGTCCAAAATTAGAGAATTTAAGGTTCCTGAGATAAATTTCAACGCAAATGCATGGGATGATATTATTTACTGGTCAAAAGAAATGCTGACTGAACCTCCCCTCACTATGGCGCTCAGAAATATTGAACTCAATGCACTTAGGGTTAAAAAACTGTGCCTACCCAATTATCCACTTCATTCACAAAGTGTCGAGAGGGCAATAAAACTTGTCACCGATGCGGCCTCATCTGTATATTCCCAAGAATCCCATGATGGATTTATAAGAGCAAGAATTAGGTCTCGCTCATTGCTGCCATGTATGGAAACCAAGAAAGAAATGACTTCACTTTTTCACAATTAGCTTTAATTAGAGACAAATAATTCACCAAAATTTCATAAAAGCAAACACTTCACGATTTTTTAAAAGGGATCTTTTTGGAAGTGTATTGATTATATGTTTCTGCAGTTGTGGTAATAAAATGTCAATAATTTCTCTCATTGATTAGTGTTGTTGTAGATTATAGTTTAAATATTCAAAATTATATAAGGTTATTAACTATTATCAAAGTAAGTATACTTCGATCATCAAAGAATTTTTGATTTATTTGGAAAAAGTGATTATTTGTGATATTTACCGAGGTAAATTTTGATAAAATTTAAAATTGAGAAAATAATTTATAAAAGGGCACTTTTTAATGTACTTTTTTATTTTGAATAATTTTTACTCTATAGTGTCTTTTAATTGGATACATATTTTTCAAGTTATTAGCATTTATATGTTTGACTAGCGGCCATTTTGTTTTTCTCAAAAATGCGCTAGTAGGGCAAAATTGATTTTTCTTTTATATCACTTTATGTCATCTATAGAACCCAATATAGCAAATTATAGGTGAAGCAAATAAATATTCCACAAAGAATTGCGTTTCACTCCACCCTAATATATATCAATATTTATATATATATATACAGGGTGGGGCACGGGAATCAAGTGTTTTTTGAATAGCTAGTAATCGGCCATTAGGAATGGAGGGGGCGTGCGGTAGGTAGCATTCCATTCCTGGGTTCATAGCATTTAACTTTAACTAACACTCACCTTTTATCTTTCAGGCTGCCATCATGGAGCAGTGGACGTTAGAACACCGCATGTTCGCGTATGACATTTTGTTAGGAGTGGCGAGTCAGTGACAGCAGTTCAGCGTGCGTTTCGCCGCAGATCAACATTCATCGAAATGAACTCTGTTCCCAGCTCGTGACACATCTTACGTTGGGTTAACAATCTTCGAACAGGAGGCTCAATAATGAAAACAAAACCGAAGGGCCGCAACGCACTGTGCGTACTCCAGAGAACGTTGAAAGGGTCAGACAAGCGATGTTGCAAAGCCCAGGCCGCTCTGCTCGGAGACATTCAGCTGCACTCGGAATCAGCAATCGTACTGTTAGACGGATTTTGCATGAAGAATTACATTTTCACCCATACAAGTTAGCGATGGTGCAGGAATTGAATGTAAACGATTGCCCCAACGACTGAATTTTGCACAGGAAATGCTTGCACTTTATGAGCAGAATGAAAACATGATGGTGGTAATGAGTGATGAAGCCCATTTCCACCTTAATGGGGCCGTCAACAATCAAAACTGTCGGTATTGGGCTGCTGAAAATCCGCGACAACTCCATGAAAAACCGCTGCATAGCCCTAAGGTTACAGTTTGGTGCGCGGTGGGAAAGTTTGGCGTCATCGGTCCCTATTTCTTCGAACAAAATGGGGTTACCGTTACCATAACATCTGGGCGTTACATTGAGATGGTGAACACCTTTTTCATCCCTGAGTTACGAAGAAGGCGTATTGCTCGTCGACATTTGTGGTTTCAGCAAGATGGGGCCACGCCACACACCGCCAGAGCGTCAATGGCTGTTCTTCGCCCCCTGTTTCCCAACCATCTCATTTCGAGATTTGGTGACATTGCATGGCCCCCTCGGTCCCCTGACTTGTCCACATGTGACTTCTTTCTATGGGGGTACCTCAAGTCACGTGTCTACGAGGACAAGCCCCGTACATTAGATGCATTGAAGGAAGCGATCCGTCAACAAATCATCCAAATCAACAGAGACCTGCTGGGAAGAGTGGAGGCCAATTTTCGTAAACGCCTTCAACAATGCGTCGACGGCCAAGGACATCATATGCCAGATATAATTTTCGGTACATGATTATTATGACATGAAATGCTATGTTCTTACGAATGTTGTTCTACCAATATATTTTCTTTACAAAAATAAATATCATTTTCCTGATTATTCCAAAAACACTTGGTTCCCGTGCCCCACCCTTTATATATATATATTATATATATATATATATACACATGTGTGTTTTGCTGTTATGGCGGTTACACATGTTTCTATCGAAGTCCGAATAAAAACGGTATTACAGTAAAAATCCTGCAGTTAATCAGTTTTAAACGGTGCCGATATTGTGAGTTAATTGATAGTGCATAGCGGTATTTCTTTTTAAAAAAGTAAAAATCGCGGAGTATACCAAAAAAAGTAAATAAAAACAAAGTGAATTAATATATACAGCATTTGTTTTTTGTTTTTTTCCGAGTCTCTTTGTGAGGAAAGTTTTGTTTTTGAAGTGCCCGCAAATATCCCCCATTATCCCCCACAGCCACAGTCGAGAGGACCAATCAGTGAGAAGTATACAGCGTGCCACATCCCCCATCCCCCACCCCGGAGTAAGGGAAAATTCTTTCCCTCACACAGCTTGAGTCATCCCCCACCCAATACCTCCCATTATACCCCCTTTTTGAGTCACTTCACCAACATGGAAATTAATGCATACCTGCAACTCTGTGGTATCTGTAAGGATGCAACGGATGATAAAAGGGCGATGAGGTGTGATTTCTGTCAGCTACTTTTTGATTTTAAATGTCCAGAATGGGGAGATGAAAAAATCTCCCTTATAACGAACACAAAGCAGTTTAATGGGATAAAATTTTTCTGCGAAAACTGCTTGACCGAATTAAACTCTTTTACAGTATTTAAAGCAGAAATTGACTATGAGGAGAGAATGAAAGAGGAAAGTGGAAACAAAGAACAGTGGGAAACGGAAGAAACGGAGAAAAGCGAAATAGAAAAATTCAAATACCGTCACAAAACGAGGCCGAAAACACAGGCGACAAAGAGTGTAAAGACAACACACAGCATAAGGGCAACGAAGGACACAAACACAACTAGCACAAATAGCACAAATAGGACAAGACAAGAGGGCAGTCAAGAAGACGAAGTAAAACTGTCCACCAATAAGGAACAAAAAACAAAAGCCAAGAGTAAATATGGGGAAGGAATTATATGCAGGTATTATATAAAAGATAATTACAGATTTAAAAGAGGACAATGTATATATGAACATCCCCCAATATGCAATTTCTTCTATAATAATGGTCATTGTAAATTTGGAGACAGATGTAAATTCTACCACCCGGACATTTGCAGGACTTACGCAAAATATGGAACCTGCAAATTCGGGAAAAAATGCTACTATCAACATCTCCGGACGGACTCAAGGAACAAAGGAAAATGTTTAAATGACAATAGAAATAAAAATAACAATAGGAACAACAATAGGAACACAATAAGCGAACAAGAAATTTTTTTACCTGGCAAGAAGCTACCAATGCAAGTAGGCGGAAACGGATCTCTTTCGGCGGATCATAGGGCAACGAATGAAGCGATATCAAAGGATAATGAACTTGAAATGCACAAGGGGCAACGAAAAACAGAGAACATAAAAATTGTCCTGGTTAATATTCAAGGAATAAGACCAAACCAATCACTCAATAAGGTTTCGTACCTGAAAGGATTTATGGACGAAACAAGGGCGGACATCGCATACCTCACAGAAACTCATCTTAAAGATTGCCAAGGAAATTGTGAAAACTGCGAACATGGTATTGATAAGAAAGAGATATATAGAGGGCTTCAACTTACTAAGAGCGGATAGAACGACGAGACGGAAAGGTGGCTGTGCTGTATATGTACAGGAAGGTCATATGACAGAGACGATAATAAGTAAATCAAACAGCTATGTGGAACTCCTAGCAGTGAAAATAGAAAAACTAAACTTGATAGTAATAGTCATCTATAGACCTCCAAGCACCCAAACCGAAAAATTCTCGGAGACCATTGATGACATCAGAAAGCTAATAAAGGCCATAAACCCTCCATCCCCCAATATAATGATATGCGGAGACTTTAACTTCCCATTTATAAAATACAAAAAGGTGGATAGGAATATATATATTCACCAGGACAAGGGGGCACAAGAGAAGAACAGGAGCAAGCAAAAATGTTGATGGCTCTCACAAATGAGTTTATGCTGACACAGGAGATAACAGAAAATACAGGAAAAAATAACTGCATGGATCTGGTATTCACGAATAACACGAACTTGATTGCTGATATAAAAATAACCCCAACCATTATCTCAGACCATAACTTAATCGAGATATCAACAAACATGACGACAGCATTAAAAGACAACACATATTGTGGAAAGAAGTAAATTCGGGGCCTTTAACTTAAACTCGAAGACTATAAATTGGGAAGCAATCAGATCGCACATGGCCCAAATAGAATGGAGAACAATTTTCTAGAATAAAACAACTGAAGAAATGCTAACAACCTTGGAGGAAAAAACGCTGAGAATTTTAGAAAAATATGCTCAGAAATCACAGCCAAAAGGAAAGAGGAGCTGGCTAGAGAGGCAAAAGAAAAGACTATTCCGCAAAAGAAAGAGAGTGGAGGCGAAGTTAGGTAACTGCGGAGAAAATGACAGGAAAGCAATAAAAGAAAAACTGGAGGGTATGGATAGGGAAATACAAGCCCTGATTAAGGACCATACAGAGAGGGAAGAGGAAAAGGCGGTAGAAGCAATAAAGGAAAATCCAAAATACTTCTATAGCTATGCAAAAAGGAAAACAAAAACGCGCGCCGCTATTGGGCCCTTAAGGACGGGAAATAATGAACTAACCGACGATCCAAAAGAAATATCTGATACACTGAGAGCTCAATATGAATCAGTTTTCAGTACCCCAAAAAGTGACAAAGCGATACCTAACATAAATTCATTCTTTGAAGAGGAATTGCAAGGAGAGTATATAACAGACTTTGATTTTACACCAGAAGATGTAGCGAGAGCTATAGGACAAATGAAACCACATTCAGCTGCAGGTCCGGACAATTGGAACGCACTATTGATTAAAAACTGTAAAAATGAAATAGCTACACCTTTATACTGGATATGGAGAAGATTCCTAGACACTGGGGAAATACCGAGCATCTTGAAAAGAGCAAACATTGTCCCTATATATAAAGGAGGGGACAGATCTCAAGCAAAGAACTATAGACCAGTGTCATTGACGTCCCACCTCACCAAAGTATTTGAAAGAATAGTTAGAGAGAAAATTTATGATTTCCTGAAGACACGGGAAAGATTCAACGAAAATCAGCATGGATTCCGATCAGGTAGATCATGCCTATCACAAATAATAGAACACTACAACAATATCCTAGATGCATTGGAAGGCAATGACAACTCCGATGTTATATACACAGATTTTGCTAAAGCTTTCGATAAATGTGATTATGGTATAATAGCATATAAAATTAAATATATGGGAATAACAGGCAAAGTGGGAAAATGGATCTACAACTTCCTTAGAGATCGTCTGCAGGTCGTCAAAATTCAAGGTATATCATCATCAGAATCGGAAGTACGCAGCTCAGTACCACAAGGAACACTATTGGCCCCACTCCTGTTCATTGTCATGCTAACAGACATAGACAGCGGAGTAAACGGCAACAGTATAGTAACATCCTTTGCAGACGATACAAAGATCAGCAGAAAAATCAGCGATGTACATGACGTGGAGGCCTTGCAGAGGGACACGAACAAAATATACAAATGGTCAGAAGACAACAACATGTCATTCAACGCCGAGAAATTTCAGCTCTTGAGATATGGTAGAAAAGAAGAACTTAAACAGACTGCATATTATGCTCCAGATAGACAGGAAATTCAGAGAAGCACGAAAGCGATTGATCTCGGGATAATAATGACAGATGATGCGAAATTCGAAACAAAATCAGATAGCGATAAATAAAGCAAAAAGAGTCGCCGGACAGGTACTAAGAACGTTCAAGAGAAGGGACAGGACAGTAATGATTCCCCTGCTAAAAACATTGATTATACCAAAACTTGAATACTGCTCAGTTTTGACGTCCCCGTATAAAAAGGAAGAAACTAATAAACTAGAAGAAACGCAAAGGCATTTCACAGCCAAGATTGATGGCTGCAAAGAACTCAACTACTGGGAAAGACTACGGAAACTAAATCTGTACTCACTGGAAAGAAGAAGAGAGAGGCACATCATAATCTACATATGGAAAATGATCGAGAAACTGGTACCAAACCTAAAACTAAACCCAATTACCATTCAAACAACACTGGAAAATAGGAAAGGCAGAATGTGTAGTGTTCTCAAATTAAAGGCCCGACAAGGGACCTCCTCAACCCTGAAGGAAAATAGCTTGGTTGTCAGGGAGCCAAGACTTTTCAACCAGCTTCCTGAGGACCTCAGAAACGTAACGGGGGTCAAAGTTGAAGTCTTCAAGAAAAGACTGGATGCCTGGCTCAGGACAGTACCAGATGAGCCGGGCGTGCCTGGCTATGTGCGGTGGAGAGCGCAAGAAAGCAACTCGCTCCCCCACTAGACCAGACCTAGAGGCGGGGCCACCAGCTTGACCTCCGTGTGAAGAGAGACCAAAGCACGAAACAACATAAGGTTCATAAGGTATATATATATATATATATATATATATATATATATATAAATAAATGCATGTGTGTATATATATATATATATATATAATATCGTAAAGAACGACGCTTGTATGGGAGATATTCCGCGCAAGACGAGAAAGAGAGAACGAAACAAATGAAAAAATGAGGTAACCACCAGGGAATCGAACCCGGGATCTTCCGATTGCCGGTCAGATGCGATACCATTACACCATGGGCCTCACTCTTCCAAATGCCGTAATTCTTCTACATACTCGCAGAAACCAATGCCCCAAGGGGGCACCTCCCGCATGCCGTAACATTTGTTTCGTTCTCTCTCTCTCGTCTTGCGCGGAATATCTCCTATACAAGCGTCGTTCTTTACGTTATTTTTACTGCGTGTTCTTTGCAGTTGAATGTATATAATGTTACGGCATGCGGGAGGTGCCCCCTTGGGGCATTGGTTTCTGCGAGTATGTAGAAGAATTACGGCATTTGGAAGAGTGAGGCCCATGGTGTAATGGTATCGCATCTGACCGGCAATCTGAAGATCCCGGGTTCGATTCCCGGGTGGTTACCTCATTTTTTCATTTGTTTCGTTCTCTCTCTCTCGTCTTGCGCGGATTATCTCCTATACAAGCGTCGTTCTTTACGTTATTTATACTGCGTGTCCTTTGCAGTTGAATGTATATAATTTTACGGCATTCGGGAGGTGCCCCCTTGGGGCATTGGTTTCTGCGAGTATGTAGAAGAATTACGGCATTTGGAAGAGTGAGGCCCATGGTGTAATGGTATCGCATCCGACCGGCAATCGGAAGATCCCGGGTTCGATTCCCGGGTGGTTTCCTCATTTTTTCATTTGTTTCGTTCTCTCTCGTCTTGCGCGGAATATCTCCTATACAAGCGTCGTTCTTTACGTTATTTATACTGCCTGTTCTTTGCAGTTGAATGTATATAATGTTACGGCATGCGGGAGGTGCCCTCTTGGGCAACGGGTCTCTCGCAATGAGGTCCCATAAATATAGCTTCCCTCACCAGCTATCTGCAAAGCAGACAGGATCCAGCTTTGGGACATGGATCTAGTGTTTAAAGCAGCCTAGCCCCACTACATTTAGGACCTCAATATAAGTAAAAGACTCGTTGCATTCACGTCGGATTGAATAAATCAAAGAAAAAGGGGTAACTATTATATTTTTATTCAAAACCAAAACTTAAACCTCAACTGGCAGAATTGAGCGTCCACTTTTCAAGGCACATAATATATCTGACCGGCAATCGGAAGATCTCGGGTTCGATTCCCGCGTGATTACATCATTTTTCATTTGTTCGTTCTCCCTCCTCATCTTGTGCGGCACGTTCTTCTACACAAGCGTCGTTCTTTACATTAATTATACTGTGTGTTGTTTGCAGTTAAAATGTATATATATATATGTGCGGCATGCGAAGGTGCCCCCTCAGGGCATTGGTTTCTGCTCGTATGTAGGAGAATTACGACCTCTGATTAATCGAGTCCCATGGTGTAGTGGATGGCATATCTGACCGGCAATCGGAAGATCTCGGGTCGATTCCCGGGTGGTTACCTCATTTTTCATTTGTTCGTTCTCCCTCCTCATCTTGTGCGGAATGTTCTTCTCCACAAGCGTCGTTCTTTACATATATATATGTATATATAAATATTTATATATACATACATACATATATACATTTAACTGCAATGACCACGCAGTATATTAATGTATAGAAACGACGTAAGTATAGAGGTGCGTTCTGCACACGAGGAAGAGAAATAACGAACAAATGAAAACTGAGGTGAACCTCCCGGGAATCGAACCCAGGATCTTCCGATTGCCGGTCGGATGCGCTTTCCATTACACCACGGGCCTCGATCAGTCATAAGTCGAAATTCTCCTACATAGGGCAGAAACCAATGCCCTGAGAGGGCGCCCTCGCAAATCGTGACTATATACATTTAACTGCAATGACCACGCAGTATATTAATGTATAGAAACAACGTAAGTATAGAGGAGCGTTCTGCACACGAGGAAGAGAAATAACGAACAAATGAAAAATGAGGTGAACCGCCCGGGAATCGAACCCAGGATCTTCAGATTGCCGGTCAGATGCGCTATCCATTACACCACGGTCCTCGATCAGTCATAAGTCATATATATATATATATATATATATATATATATATATATATACCTACATCAATATTTCTATATGTATACATATATATATATATATATATATATATATATATATATATATATATATATATATATATACAGGGTGTTTGAAAACTTTCTGTACAAATTGTAATGGGGATAGGCAACACCAAGACAAACCCTTTTCGGCTATAAGTGTATGTCCGCTGACGTCACCATTCGGCGCGAGAGGGCGCCGCTGCAATTGGCTAAAAGTTGAAGTGGGCTAGACTCGCGCTTGCCGCGGGCATTCTTAAATCGGACGTAGTACGCGTAACATGTTTATTTAAAGAAGGCATGTTTATTTAAAGAAGGTGCTGAAAGTTGCGACCGGTAGCATCAATGCATGCCCGACATCGTTGAAGCATTGACCGACGTACACGTCGAAAGATTCCCGGCATTTCGGGAACAGTTCCAGCGGCGACAGCGATTCTTGCTACGAGGTCTTCTTCTGAGTAAATGGGAGTCTCGTACACGAGGTTCTTCATGTGTCCCCACAGGAAGAAATCGAGGCATGTTAAATCGGGCGATCTCGGTGGCCAGGCTACGGGCCCACCCCGGCCTATCCATCGGTCCCCAAAAGTGGCGTTCAGATAATCCCGCACATCGTTGCTGGAGTGTGCTGGGGCCCCGTCGAGTTGAAACCACATTCGTCTACGAATAGCCATGGGAACATCTTCCAGCAGTTCCGGCAACGTTTCTTCAAGAAATATCCGATAAACCCGCCCGTCGAGTCGGGCAGGCAGCAGGTACGGCCCAATCAACTTGCCATGGACGATACCCGCCCAAACATTGACGGCGAACCGTTCTTGATGAGCATGCACCCGTGTAGCATGTGGATTTGCGTGCGCCCACATGTGAGAATTGTGCATGTTAAACACACCCTCACGTGTGAAAAAGGCCTCATCTGAGAACAGCACATAAGCCGGAAAATTAGGCTGCACCGCTGTCTGCTGCAGAAACCAGCGTGAGAATTCCACACGAAGAGGGTAATCCCGAGGTTGTAATGCCTGGACTCTCTGACGATCGATGAAACGGATGTAGCTGCTGCTCGTGCAACACTCTCCAGACCAGGTCGTGGTTCACACCGAGGATACGTGCAACACCTCGCGTGCTTGCGCTTGGATTGTCCTCAAATCGCCGTAGGATTTCTTCTTCCATGTCAGGAGTGCGCACGTTTCTCTCCCGACCAGTGTCATGCATGTTTGCATGGAATGTTCCAGTTTCTCGCAGTCGCCGATGCAAATGCGCAAACGTTTGTTGGTTTGGCACAAGTCTGTCTGGGAAGCGCTGTCGGTACAACCTCACAGCAGCTCTTCCGTTTCCATTGGCAGCCCCATACACCATATGCATGTCAGCCATCTCAGCAGTCGTGAAGCGCTCCATGTTACGCGTACTACGTCCGATTTAAGAATGCCCGCGACAAGCGCGAGTCTAGCCCACTTCACCTTTTAGCCAATTGCAGCGGCGCCCTCTCGCGCCGAATGGTGACGTCAGCGGACATACACTTATAGACGAAAAGGGTTTGTCTTGGTGTTGCCTAACCCCCATTACAATTTGTACAGAAAGTTTTCAAACCCCCTGTATATATGTAAAAATGAACAATGAATAATCAATAGTCATTTCTACATAAGAACCAAAATCGCTTAACGCGAGTTTGGATAAAAAATTTATTTGTAGCTTTCTATTTTCGTTTGTGTCGCAACCCTACGATCTACCATTTCTATGGTTTAGTCGTATCCATTTTCCATTTTTCATTTGTTATAGAATTTATTATAATTAATTATGGTTGTCTTGCATCTCATCCTCGACCCTAGATTATGCATACACATTGCATATAACAGGATTGGAACCCGTAGTTGTACTTCTTAGTCATTAATACCCACTCATTGTCTCTAATTCGTTCTTGTAAATTTTCCTAATAATGATTTGTACTATACGTACAAATTCAATAACTATGACGTCACATTTTCCCGTCAGTAATTTCCCTTCATCATATCTCTTGTATTCAATGCATGAAAATTCTTTAACATCATAATAAAAACTGTACACTCTATAGAAGTCATTATTTATATGTTATGTAGTATAAATATAACTATTATTCGATCATATCCCCCCCCCCATACGTCCATATCTTATCTTGACCATTATCCTATGTCAGTTTTATTAAATATTCATTTTTCTCGTGAAATGCAAAACTTTATGCATTCGTTCGAAAACGGGCAAATACGTTCTCGTATTATTTTTTTTATTATTTTTTTCAAGTGCGTTCACCCCTCGCAAGATATTCATAAATGCTTAGGCAAGTGGTCGAATTCGCTAATCACAGCAAAATCGAACGCTTCTAAGATAAATATCTCCTCTCGCTCTGTTTTCAAATTTATAACATGTTATAACATATTATAACATATTATGTTGTATATAAATTATCTCGTATGTGCCCATGTACTTGTGTTGTTCTAATAACCATATATAATAACCATATATTATAACCATATATAAATATAAAAACACTAAGAATTGTAAACGACGTAATGTACTTCAATGAAACTGTAATTAAATGTAATGATTTAATTTATAATGTAAGAATGTACTTTAATAGAACTGTAATGGACAATCATAAGCAAATGTGAAGTAATCCATAATCGCAATCATAATTGTAATAAACCAAAACTAAAATGTACTCAGTGATGTGCTTAAATTGTACTTATGTACTACTACGAAATGATATCGCCTTCAGAAATGTAGACTCGGCGAAAAATAAGAATAGTTTTTATTTTTATTTTTTATTTTTTATTTTTTACTTTTTTTGGGAATCTTTCAAACATCTGATCATGTGTTTAAAAGGGGGGAAACTTAACCTTCAACTCCATTCCCCCAACATTTAGACGTATATGATACATGTAATTGTAAAATTAACTTCACTTCATTACTTCACTCTTCTTTGGTCACTACTACGAGACTCTTTTGTTAGCAGCCTCGCTGCGATGAGGGGGCAGAGGCCCCTTGCCTCCTTAATTTTTAGATTCCGGCCTGAGCCATGGTCGAATGACGTCGAACCTCTACCCCTGTAAAATTCAGAGCACTACCTGTAAATTTTTTAGAAGTAAATTACAGTAAGAGAAACTTTTTATTTTCTTCTTCGATTTGGGCTCTCTTCAGAAGAATTTAGTCAGTAAAGTATTATAAAGTCACAGTATTATAGAAAGAGAAGAATTAACAACTGTCGACCCTATAACGAGAGAAAAGAATTAGAATGTTATAGAAGAAATATCGGTTGCTGCCTTCTAACCAGAACCCCCGTCGATTCGAACCACCCCAGGGCCATAGACGGGGGATTCAAACAATGTGGCGACCCTGCCCCAGGATAAAAAAAAAACTAGCAACCCAAGCACCATAGAAGATATTAGGATAACATTTTGCGACCCTACTACCAAGATTAGAAGAAGAGGATTTTAAGAAGAGGATTTTAACAAGTGGCCACTCTTTGGCCAGGATAGAAATTACCCTGCATCAGGATAAAACCAGTTGACCGGCGTGTCACGACTTCCAGTTCGTAACATCCACCCTTGAACCGGTGTGTCACGACTCCAAGTTCTCCACGCCTAGTTTTCATCTAGGAACAAGTAGCCAGCATGACACGTCTTCAGGACACGTCTCTAATGATTTCGCCGTAGGAATCTTGTTAAGTACAGAACTCTTATTTTAAAATAATCTCTAAACATTTGAAAAGTCAGTATTATTAACAGTTAATGATGAGTATCAAGCCAGAATTTACAAGAAACATAGTGAACATTTCAGACACCAGTGATACATTTTTTTTAGTGAAACTAATTTTCACAGAGTTAAAAGTCACAGAAGTTAAAAGTCACAGAAGTTAATTGTCACAGAAGTTAATTGTCACAGAAGCTAATTGTCACAGAAGTTAATTGTCACAGAAGTTAATTTCAGAGAGTTATTTTCACTATTATAGTCAGTATAGAATAATTTTATTTTATGTACCAAACATAATAGTACCGTACCTTCGCGTACATTCGAGTGAAATGTTGTTTACATTTTTTATTTTTGTTTACAGTTTTTTTCAAATTATTGAAATGAATTTACTTGCAAATTAAGAAAGAGAGAGTTTACAGAAAGTTTATAGAGATTTAGAGAGATACTTAAAGTAGCTTCAAGTCAGTTTTTGTTGCAAATAAGTTGCAAATCAGTTTTCAGTTTCAGAAGGTTGCATCCAGAGGGACAACAGCCCCAGAGATTTATAGAAATACTTGATAAGAGTTCAAGTCAGAAGGTTGCATCCAGAGGGACAACCGCCCCAGAGATTCAAGTCAGTTGCAAGTCAGTTTCAATTTCCAGTCTCAGTCAATTTCCAATCTCAATCAGTTTCAAGTCTCAGTCAATTTCCAGTCTCAGTCAGTTTCAAGTCTCAGTCAGTTTCAAGTCTCAGTCAGTTTCAAGTTTCAGTCAGTTTCAAGGGTCTCAGTCAGTTTCAAGTTTCAAGTCTCAGTCAGTTTCAAGTTTCAAGTCTCAGTTTTCAGTTTCAAGTCTCAGTTTCAAGTCCCAAGTCAGTTTTCAAGTCCCAAGTCAATTTTCAATTCCCAAGTCAGTTTTCAAGTCCCAAGTCATTTCAATGCAGTCAATTGAATTCAACTTTTTCTTTGTAGTTTAAGAGAATTTAGTTTAAGAAAATGTAATTTAAGAGAATTTAATTCAACCTTTTTTTTGTTGTAAAAGAGAATTAAATTCAACCTGAACTGACCGGTTTGTGTCTTTAGTTAACCTTTTTTTTGTAAGAAGGAAATTGACCGATTTGTCTTCTTTTCATGCAATTGTTGCATATATAAATATATAGTTATGTATTTTATTATTTGTAACCAAAACTGTTTTTACAAAGGTTGTAACGATTTTGATAATTATTGTAATGTATATGAGGAACATGCCGTCCCTCCGTTTGTTGACCTTCTTTAATTTTTGTTCTAAGCAGTCGGACAAAGCAATCTTTTTTTTTTAAAAAAAACACGAAAAGACGTATTGTCAACTTCAGACATATACCACCCGCTTAGTCACTCAATCCCCCCGAATGTAGTACTCCAAACTTTGTTTTTTATTTTATTTTATTTTAACACCCCAACCCCAGTTGAACCTAATGTCAACCAGAGAAATGGTTCAACCATGGTTAATTCCTCCTTGGTAGTATGGAACATAACCTCAATTTAAGTTAATTGTTTTTTTTTATATTTTTAAGAATATTGTTTAGTTCATCATAGTTTATAATTGATTTCTATTTTCGATTTTTCGATTTTTGTTTTATTATGTTTTTTTATTCGATTAATACTGAGTAATTGTCGTAGTCGAATTTAATTAATTGTGTGTCAAAATTCAATTTTAAAACCATGAGATTTACTTTCATCAATTGTAAGTTCTTCTAAGTGCGTTTTGTTTATTACCTTAATACGTGTAACTGATTTAATTACGTAAAATCGATAATCCTAATTGAATTCTATTACTTTTGACACATATTCGAATTCATTTTCTTTCCGTACTTCAAGTCACTTTCACATGAAACTCATATGCATACACCATCATTAATACTACCTGTAATTAGAGTTTAACAATAATTGACTTAAACTTAAAAGATTTTATAACCCTAAACACATCTTAAATTATTATACATTATTTTTAAACTTTGTTAATTCAAAAACCTTCCAAATCCCTACACATACACACACATGTATGCACACTATATATACTATATATACAAACCTTATGCTAAAATCATTGCATATTACAATAAACTATTTCATTGCGTGTAAGTGCTAACTATGCTATTTATAATCTTAAGCATTTTTTATTTCTATATATAAATTTTTGCTCAGACATTTATTCAATTAATTTAAAAATCCTCTCTGCTAATCTGTCCCTCAAAATTATAAGATACACACTTTGTACCTAATACACACAAATACACACTAGACCACAGGTCTATACATCATCCATTACGTAATTCGATTTTTTACCTACAATAGTCAATAAAATTAGTTATAGACTGTACAATCAGGGTAACTTTGAAAAATAATTTATATTTTTCCCTTTTACCTACTATTCATTATGTATGTAATTTTCCCCACAGAAAAATAAAATTTTGTTAAAAATTTAACATCATTGGTTGTCTAACTTAATTGTTTGTCTAAATTAACGTATTAATCCTTTTATTCTCTTTGCATGAAATTAAGGTTTTAATCTTTGAATCTTTATATTTTATAATAGCCCTCTAAGCAAGTGTCATGTTAAAAATTTGATTACTCTGCATTGTACCCAACCACCCGAACTCACTTGTTCTGTATAAAACTTGTAATATAAAGAAAAATTCGTCATCTAACTTGAATTAGTTAGGATACTATTTTCTCACTTGTGTTGTATTAATTGTACCCTATTATATTATTGTATACATATTTTAAAGGGGAGAACAATGTAAAAATGAACAATGAATAATCAATATTCATTTTTACATAAGAACCAAAATCGCTTAACGCGAGTTTGGATAAAAATTTTATTTGTAGCTTTCTATTTTTGTTTGTGTCACAACTCTACGATCTACCATTTCTATGGTTTAGTCGTATACATTTTCCATTTTTCATTTGTTATAGAATTTATTATAATTAATTATGTTTGTCTTGCATCTCACCCTCGACTGTAGATTATGCATACACATTGCATATAACAGGACTGGAACCCGTAGTTGTACTTCTTAGTCATTAATACCTACTCATTGTCTCTAATTCGTTCATGTAAATCTTCCTAATAATGATTTGTACTACACGTACAAATTCAATAACTATGACGTCACATTTTCCCGTCATTAATTTCCCTTCATCACATCTCTAGTAGTCAATGTATGAAAATTCTTTAACATCATAATGAAAACTGTACACTCTATAGAAGTCATTATTTATATGTTATGTAGTATAAATATAACTATTATTCGACCGTAACCCCCCCCATACGTCCATATCTTATCTTGACCATGATCCTGTCAATTTTATTAAATATTCATTTTGCTCGTGAAATGCAAAACTTTATGCATTCATTCGAAAACGCGCAAATACGTTCTCGTATTATTTTTATTATTATTTTTTTTCAAGTTCGTTCACCCCTCGCAAGATATTCATAAATGCTTAGGTAAGTGGTCGAATTCGCTAATCACAGCAAAATCGAACGCTTCTAAGATAAATATCTCCTCTCGCTCTGATTTCAAATTTATAACATGTTATAACATATTATAACATATTATGTTGTATATAAATTATCTCGTATGTGCCCATGTACTTGTGTTGCACTAATAACCATATATAATAACCATATATAATAATCACATATTATAACCATATATAAATATATAAACACTGTAAGAATTGTAAACGACGTAATGTACTTCAATGAAACTGTAATTAAATGTAATGATTTAATTTATAATGTAAGAATGTACTTTAATAGAACTGTAATAGAAAATCATAAGCGAATGTGAAGTAATCCATAATCGCAATCATAATTGTAATAAACCAAAACTAAAATGAACTCAGTAATGTACTTAAATTGTACTTATGTACTACTACGAAATGATAGCGCCTTCAGAAATGTAGACTCGGCGAAAAATACTAATAGTTTTTATTTTTATTATTTTTTTTTTTTTTTTAAATTTTATTTGGAATCTTTCAAACATCTGATCATGTGTTTAAAAGGGGGGAAACTTAACCTTCAACTCCATTCCCCCAACAATTAGACTTATATGATACATGTAATTGTAAAATTAACTTCACTTCATTACTTCACTCTACTTTGGTCACTACTACGAGACTCCCTTCTTAGCAGCCTCGCTGCGAGGAGGGGGCAGAGGCCCCTTGCCTCCTTAATTTTTAGATTCCGGCCTGAGCCATGGTCGAAAGAGGTCGATCCTCTATACCTGTAAAATTCAGAGCACTACCTGTAAATTTTTTAGAAGTAAATTACAGTAAAAGAAACTTTTTATTTTCCCCTTCGAGTTGGGCTCTCTTCAGAAGAATTTAGTCAGTAAAGTCGATAAGTTTAGTACCAAGAGAAAGTATCAGAGTATTATAGAAAGAGAAGAATTAACAACTGTCGACCCTATAGCGAGAGAAACGAATTAGAATGTTATAGAAGAAATATCGGTTGCTGCCTTCTAACCAGAACCCCCGTCGATTCGAACAACCGCAGGGCCATAGACGGAGGATTGAAACCTATATATATGTTAACACCTCCGTCTATGGCCCTGGGTTGGTTCGAAGTCGACGAGAGTTCTGGTTAGGAGGCAGCAACGGATCTGTTACTTGCAGTAGTTTCTTCGATACTACTCTCCGAGTTCTTCTTTCGTAGTTCGGAGGATTCTGAGAGGTTTATTAAATTCTTTGAGGTTTCTCCCCGATTCTTCTTGTAACTTATCGGGAAATTCTAATGACTAAGTTTTCTGAAGAGAGCACGGCTCGAAGGAGAAGATAAAGACTTTTTCTTACTGTGTTTTACTCCTAAACTGTTACAGGTAATGCTCAGCCTCGTAGTTGGAATCAGAATGAACATGGAAGAAATTGGTGGGCTTTATATACCCCGATTCTACTAACATCATCATTAGGTATTAAATGTTGAAGAGGCTGCATTATTTTTGCACAGTATTTGAAAATAAAGTAAATCTTTTAGCTGTGGTAAGGTTTAAATGAATAAACAAGATATTTGAAGATAAAGCCATATTTTTATCTTAAACCGCGTATTTTCAGATCCGATGTTATCATGATCTGCCAAGTTAACTAAAAGTGGAAATTGAACTATGCATCTTTACATTAAAATATGCATATGAGTAAAAATTAAAGGTTTAAGATTTACAATTAAATGCTTAGGTAAAACATGACTTCATCCTTTTATAACGAAGAGAGAATGTATCCAAAATATGAACACTGCAAAAAGTTTCTCAGGATTCATTATTAAGCTAAATTTAAAAATGGTTAAGAAATTTGGAAAGAGCAAGTCACCAATTATTTGGCAAAGTAGAAAGCACATCAAAATTTATCGAACGGAAAAATAATAATAAAAAATAATCGTATTTTCGTCGAGTATTCATTTCTAAAGGGCGACATAATTTCGTAGTACATTGAGTACAATCCAAGTACATCACTGAGCACATTGCAACTTCGGTTTATTACAATTATGATTACAATTACCAACCAATTCACATTCGCTTATTATCGTTAATTATCGTCATTAAAATACATTAATTACGCTATACTAAATTACTATCATTAATCACAGTTTCATTAAAGTACGGTACCTCAATTACATTATATTAAAGTATTACATTTAATTACAATTTTAGCAAATTGTTAATTGACATATCTATGTACTACTGAAGTAATCTAAATAGGTGATACAATTGATATAATGAAGGGGAGTTAACCGTTGTTCTATAATTTAAAGGGGATTAACAACACTCGTATATATTTATAGTTAACAATAATTACGCCAAATTATGTCAAATATTATTAGAACCTGGTTGGTTATCAGAGTTTGAAAGTTTAATTCGCCAGCGATGAGGAAAGCGGACAAAAATACGGAGTACTTTTCATTGGAAGTACACGGACATTTATAGTAACGTAACACATAAGTCATATAGAATTTGAATGACAATTAGGTAGAAATAGTAAGTACAATTAATGAGAACGGGGATAACTATGTGACGTAAGCCGATAACGAACTAGTGGCCAGGCAGGGAAACAATACAGTATATTATAATAATATAACGTAACATACAACGTAACACCTTAAGTTATAAATTTGTAGCAGAAGCAAGAGAGAGGATTTCGAATTCAGATGCTTGCTTTTGGCGATGTCATCGAAATACGAACACCCTGAATCAGCATGAATGAACAGCTTGCGAGAGGTGAACGCACTTAAAAGAAAAAAATATAAAAAATAATACATGCGAACGTATTTGCACAACTTTAAACGAACAGGAAAGGATGCATAGACTGACATGAGTAATAATGAATATTTAATAAAATTGATATAGGATAATGGTCAAGATAAGATATGGAAATATGGATACGACTTAAACCATAGGAATGGTAGGTCGCATGGTTGTTACACTGAAAAAAAAATAGAAAGCAAAAAATTTTATCCAAACTCGCGTTAAGCGATTTTGGTTCTTATGTAAACATGAATATTGATTATTCATTGTTCATTTTTACATATATATCAATATGTATATATATATATATATATATATATATATATATATATATGTAAAAAGTGAACAATGAACAATTCCTACACCATCATTATATGGATTCATTGTCTTCATGCAGTACTTATGTTCTTATAGTTTTATGTTCGAATGTCCATTTTTACATAAGAACCAAAATCGCTTAACGCGAGTGTGGATAATAATTTTACTTGTAGCTTCCTATTTTTGTTCGTGTCACAACCCTACGATCTACCATATCTATGGTTTAGTCGTATCCATTTTTCATTTGTTATAGAAGTTATTATAATTAATTATGAATTGTCTTGCATCTCACCCTCGACCCTAGATTATGCATACACATTGCATGTAACAGGATTGGAACCCGTAGTTGTACTTCTTAGTCATTACTACCCACTCTTGTCTCTAATTCGTTCTTGTAAATCTTCCTAATAATGACTTATACACTATGACGTCATAAAATAACTTTATTCTCTTTACGTTTCCCATGCTTTGTACACTGAATCACGTTCTTAGTATTTGGACATCTTCCGTGTGCAATGTATGGTAAATTCTTTAATAATAATGTTGTGGTGTTGTGTAGTATAAGCATTATTATTCAACCATATTCATCCATACGTCACGTTTTCCCGTCATTGATTTCCCTTGATCATTGTCCTATATAAATTTTATTAAATATTCATTTTTTACTCGTGTCAATTTGTGAAGCGCGAAACTTTGGGCGTTCGTTCGAGAACGCGAAAATACGTTCTCGCATTATTTTTTTCATTTTTATTTTTAATTATATGACCTCCCGAGATGAACTCAAAAAAATGCTTAGTAAGATCGAATTCCGCTCACTACAACAGATTCGAGCGCCTCAAAGATAAAATATCTCCGTTCGCTCTGATTTCAAATTCATAACATATTATAGCATATTATTTCGTAAATAAATTATCTCGTAAGTGCCATGTACGTTGTATTATATTTCTAAACATCTAAATTGTCTATTAATATGAAACACAGTAAAAACAAAACAAAGTTATAGTAACTGTTTAATTGTAATTAACTGTAATACTTTAATTTAATATAACGTAATGTACTTTAATGAAACTGTAATTAATAATAACTTGTAATGTACTTCAATGAAACTGTAATTAAATGTAATGATTTAATTTATAATGTAAGAATGTACTTTAATAGAACTGTAATGGACAATCATAAGCGAATGTGACGTAATCCATAATTGTAATCGTAATTGTAATGAACCAAAATTAATACGTACTCAGTCGTGTACTTATTTTGTACTTATGGGTACTATTACGAAATGATATCGCCTTCATAAATGTAGACTCGGCGAAAAATACAAATTAGTTTTATTTTTATTTTTTTTATTATTTTTAGTTGAAATCTTTCAAAACATCTGATCATGTGTTTAAAAAAGGGGGGAAATTTAACCTTCAACTGTCCTCCCCCAAAACATTTAAGTTTATATTATACATGTACTTGTAAAATTACAGCACTTCTTCATTAGACTTTTTCATCAGACTTCTTCATTGGACTTCTTCATTAGACTTCAGATTAGCACTTCATTAGGACTCCTTTGTTAGCAGCCTTGCTGCGGGGAGGGGGCAGAGGCCCCTTGCCTTCTTAATATTTTTAGATTCCGACCTGAGCCATGGTCGAAAGAGGTCGAACCTCTACCCCTGTAAATTCAGAGCAGTACCTGTATATTTTTAAGAAGTAAATTACCGTAAGAGAAACTTTTTATTTTTCCCTTCGAGCCGTGCTCTCTTCAGAACTTAGTCAGAAAAGTCGATAATTTTAGTATCAGAGAAAGTATCAGAGTATTATAAAAAGAGAAGAATTAAAAATTGGCGACCCTTTGCCCAAATTAAGAGACAACCCAAGCACCATAGAAGATATTGGCATAACAATCTGGCGAGTCTGTAGCCAAGAGTTTAACAGAGTGGCGACCCACCATTTAAGGCGACCGAAAAGAATTATAGAATGTTATAGAAGAAATATCCGTTGAAGCCTCTTAACCAGAACCCCCGTCGATTCCGAACCGACTCAGGGCCATAGACGGAGGGGTTAACATTTGGCGACCCTGCCCCAGGATAAGAAGAAGATTTTAAGAAGATTTTAACAAGAAGATTTTAACAAGAGGCCACTCTTTGGCCAAGATAGAAATTACCCTGCATGAGGATAAAACCAGTTGACCGGCGTGTCACGACTTCTAGTTCGTAACATCCACTCTTGAACCGGTTTGTCACGACTCCAAGTTCTCCACGGCTAGTTTTCATCCAAGAAGAAGTAGCCAGCAAGACGTCTTCAGGACACGTCTCTGAGGATTTTCCCCATAGAAAATTTTGTTAAGTACATTTTGTTTTTTTAAGTAATTTATAAACACTTGAAAAGTCAGTATTATTAACAGTTAATAATGAGTATCAAATCAGAATTTAACACAAAACACAGTGAACACTTCAGACACCAGTGATACATTTGTTTTTATTGAAACAGTAATTTCAAGAGAGTTAATTTCTAGAGAGTTAATTTCAAAGAGAGTTAATTTCAAAGAGTTAATTTCAAAGAGAGTTAATTTCAAAGAGAGTTAATTTCAGAGAGTTAATTTCAGTTATTTTCACTGTTATATTCAGTATAGAATAATTTTATTTTATGTATCAAACATAATAGTATCGTACCTTCGTGTACATTCGAGTGAAATGTTGTTTACATTTTATATTTTTGTTTGCAATGCAAATTTTTTTCAAATTATTGAATTGAATTGACTTGCAAATTAAGAGAGAGAGAGTTTACAGAGAGTTTATAGAGTTATAGAGTTACTTGAAGCAGTTTCAAGTTCCACTTTCAGTTTTCAGACAGTTTCCGTTGGTTGTAACCAAAAGGGACAACCAAACCCCAGAGATTTATAAAGATACTTGAAGTAGTTTTGAAGTCATTTTTTTAAGTCATTTTTGAAGTCATTTTTTGAAGTCAGAATGTTGCACCAAGAGGGTCAACCAAACCCCAGAGGTTAATAGTCTCCACTTGATAAAGATCAAGTGCAGTCATTTTCCGTTTTCAGTTAATCTTCACTTGATAGCAGTTCAAGTGCAAGACAGTTTAAGTTTCAAGATACTTGACAAGCGTTCAAGTTAGACAGATTAAGTTTCAAGATACTTGACAAGCGTTCAAGTTAGACAGTTTAAGTTTCAGAATACTTGACAAGCGTTCAAGTTAGACAGTTTAAGTTTCAGAATACTTGACAAGCGTTCAAGTTAGACAGTTTCAGTTTCAAGATACTACTTGATAAGAGTTCAAGTCAGTTTCATTTTTAGTTTCAAGATACTACTTGATAAGAGTTCAAGTCAGTTTCATTTTCAGTTTCAGAATACTTGATAGAGCTCAAGTCAGAGTTTTATTTGAAGTCAGAGAGATTTATTCCAAGTCAGAGAGATTTATTCCAAGTCAGAGAGATTTATTCCAAGTCATTTTTATTTCGAGTCCCAAGTCAGTTTTCAATGCAGTCAATTGAATTCAACCTTTTTTTGTTGTTCAAGATAATTTAATTCAACCTTTTTTTGTTGTAAAAGAGAATTAAATTCAACCTGAATTGACCCGTTTGTGTCTTTAGTTTAACTTCTTTTTTTTTTGTTTGTGAGAATGAAATTCACCGATTTGTCTTTTCTTTTCATGCCAGTTTTACGTATATAAATATATAGTTATGTAATTCATTATTTGTAACCAAAATAGTTTTTACAATTGTTTGTAACGATTTTGGTAATTATTGTAATGTATATGAGGAACATGCCGTCCCTCCGTTTGTTGAACTCTTTTAATTTTTTGTTCTAAGTAGTGTGACAAGCAATCTTTTTTTAAAAAAAAAAAAAGAGCAAAGTGCTTACGAAAGATGTATTTGTCAATTTCAGACTTATACCCCCCGCTTAGTCACTCAATTCCCCCGAGTGTCGTACTCGAAACTTTGTTTTTTTATTTTATTTAAAAAAAAAAAAAAACCAACCCCAGTTGAACCCATTGTCAACCGGAGAAATGGTTCAACCATGGTTAATTCCTCTTTAGTACTATGGAACATAACCTCCATTTATGTTAAGTTGTGTTTTTTTATTTTTAAGAATACTACAGTATATGGCTATGAATTTTAGTAGTCGAAATTAATTGTGTCAAAATTCAATTTTAAAACCGTGAGATCTACTTTCATTAACTGTAAGGTCCTCTAAGGTCGTTTTTTTAATTACCTTATACGTGTAACTGATTAATTATGTAAAATCTATAATCCTAATTGAATTTTATTACTTTTGACACATTCGAATTCATTTACGTTCCGTCCCTCCAGTCACTTTTGCATTAAAACGCGTATGCAAACATTATCATCATAATACATAATAATTATTGCTTACTTTATATAAATTCTCGCTCATGCATTTATACAGTTAATTTAACAATCCTCTCAGCTAATCTGTGTCTCGAAATTATAAAATACACACTTTGTACCCAATAAACATAAATACACATTTGACCACAGGTCTATACATTATCCACTACGTAATTCGATTTGTACCTACAACAGTCAATAAAAATGCATGTATGCACACTATATATACTATATACATACAAACCTTATGCTAAAATCATTGAATATTCAGTTACTTGAACAATCCTATCAGCTAATCTGTCCCTCGAAATTGTAAAATACACACTTTGCACCTAAGACACCCAAATACACACTAGACCACAGGTCTATACATCATCCATTACGTAATTCTATTTTTACCTACACTAGTCAATAAAAATTAGCTTATAGATTGTACGATTTACATTTTTCCCTTTTATCTTACCAATTCATTATGAATGTAATTTTCCCCACAGAAAAAAAAAAAAAAAATTTGGTAAAATTTTTTAACCATATCAATGTTTGTCTAACTTAATTGTTTGTCTAAATTAACGTATTAATCCTTTATTCTGTTTGTATAAAAGTAAAGTTTTAATCTTTGAATTTTTATATTTTATCATAGCCCTCTAAGCGAGTGTCATGTTAAAAATTTGATTACTCTGCATTGTACTCAACTACCCGAACTCGTTCTGTATAAAATTTGTATTGTAAAGAATGTCGTCATCTAACTTGAATTACTTACGATGTTATTTTCTCAATTGTATTATATTGCATTAATTGTATTATATTATTGTATTAATACCATTTTGGAGTGGGAAATACTGTAAAAAGTGAACAATGAACAATTCCTACACCATCATTATATGGATTCATTGTCTTCATGCAGTACTTATGTTCTTATAGTTTTATGTTCGAATGTCCATTTTTACATAAGAACCAAAATCGCTTAACGCGAGTTTGGATAAAAATTTTACTTGTAGCTTCCTATTTTTGTTCGTGTCACAACCCTACGATCTACCATATCTATGGTTTAGTCGTATCCATTTTTCATTTGTTATAGAAGTTATTATAATTAATTATGAATTGTCTTGCATCTCACCCTCGACCCTAGATTATGCATACACATTGCATGTAACAGGATTGGAACCCGTAGTTGTACTTCTTAGTCATTACTACCCACTCTTTGTCTCTAATTCGTTCTTGTAAATCTTCCTAATAATGACTTATACACTATGACGTCATAAAATAACTTTATTCTCTTTACGTTTCCCATGCTTTGTACACTGAATCACGTTCTTAGTATTTGGACATCTTCCGTGTGCAATGTATGGTAAATTCTTTAATAATAATGTTGTGGTGTTGTGTAGTATAAGCATTATTATTCAACCATATTCATCCATACGTCACGTTTTCCCGTCATTGATTTCCCTTGATCATTGTCCTATATAAATTTTATTAAATATTCATTTTTTACTCGTGTCAATTTGTGAAGCGCGAAACTTTGGGCGTTCGTTCGAGAACGCGAAAATACGTTCTCGCATTTTTTCATTTATTTTTTTATTTATTATATGACCTCCCGAGATGAACTCAAAAAAATGCTTAGTAAGATCGAATTCCGCTCACTACAACAGATTCGAGCGCCTCAAAGATAAAATATCTCCGTTCGCTCTGATTTCAAATTCATAACATATTATAGCATATTATTTCGTAAATAAATTATCTCGTAAGTGCCATGTACGTTGTATTATATTTCTAAACATCTTAATTGTCTATTAATATGAAACACTGTAAAAACAAAACAAAGTTATAGTAACTGTTTAGTTGTAATTAACTGTAATACTTTAATTTAATATAACGTAATGTACTTTAATGAAACTGTAATTAATAATAACTTGTAATGTACTTCAATGAAACTGTAATTAAATGTAATGATTTAATTTATAATGTAAGAATGTACTTTAATAGAACTGTAATGGACAATCATAAGCGAATGTGACGTAATCCATAATTGTAATCGTAATTGTAATGAACCAAAATTAATACGTACTCAGTCGTGTACTTAATTTGTACTTATGTGTACTATTACGAAATGATATCGCCTTCATAAATGTAGACTCGGCGAAAAATACAAATTAGTTTTACTTTTATTTTTTTTATTATTTTTAGTTGAAATCTTTCAAAACATCTGATCATGTGTTTAAAAAAGGGGGAAAATTTAACCTTCAACTGTCCTCCCCAAAACATTTAAGTTTATATTATACACGTACTTGTAAAATTACAGCACTTCTTCATTAGACTTCTTCATTAGCCTTCTTCATTGGACTTCTTCATTAGACTTCAGATTAGCACTTCATTAGGACTCCTTTGTTAGCAGCCTTGCTGCGGGGAGGGGGCAGAGGCCCCTTGCCTTCTTAATATTTTTAGATTCCGGCCTGAGCCATGGTCGAAAGAGGTCAAACCTCTACCCCTGTAAATTCAGAGCAGTACCTGTATATTTTTAAGAAGTAAATTACCGTAAGAGAAACTTTTTATTTTTCCCTTCGAGCCGTGCTCTCTTCAGAACTTAGTCAGAAAAGTCGATAATTTTAGTATCAGAGAAAGTATCAGAGTATTATAAAAAGAGAAGAATTAAAAATTGGCGACCCTTTGCCCAAATTAAGAGACAACCCAAGCACCATAGAAGATATTGGCATAACAGGCTGGCGAGTCTGTAGCCAAGAGTTTAACAGAGTGGCGACCCACCATTTAAGGCGACCGAAAAGAATTATAGAATGTTATAGAAGAAATATCCGTTGAAGCCTCCTAACCAGAACCCCCGTCGATTCCGAACCGACTCAGGGCCATAGACGGAGGGGTTAACATATATATATACAGGGTGGGCCAAAAGTCTGGATCCATAGGAAAATATTTATTTTAATACATAAATTTCAACAAATGGTAAATACTTAAAATGAATATCAACTTTAACTCGTAAATGCGTATCCGTGATACTGTACAGTACTTCGTACTCCAGTATAAATACTCAAATACTTTTTTATTTCAGCCCAGAAATGGCTTCGAATCTAACAACAGAAGACCGGGTAGAACTTGTGCTCATGTACGCAAGACAGGGCGCTACACACAGAGTTGCTACCGAATTCAATAGAAATCATCCTGATAAGCATCCAGTAACACATGCGACTGTTGGCAAGTTGTTTAAACGTTTCAAAGAAACAGGAAGTGTACATGATCGACGGCGTTCTGGTCGTCCAAAAACTGCAACTGATGAAAATACCTCTGCAATTGTATGTGAAAATTTAAAGAATAGTCCAGTAAAGTCAACAAGAAGATTATCAAATGAAACACGCATCTCGAGAACTTCAATTCGAAGAATTATTAAAAATCATAAATTCCATCCCTACAAAGTGTTGTTAGATTCGAAGCCATTTCTGGGCTGAAATAAAAAAAGTATTTGAATATTTATACTGGAGTACGAACTACTGTACTGTGTCACGGATACGCATTTACGAGTTAAAGTTGATATTCATTTTAAGTATTTACCATTTGTTGTAATTTATGTATTGAAATAAATATTTTCCTATGGATCTAGACTTTTGGCCCACCCTGTATATATATATATATATATATATATCTATAAATATACATATATATATATATATATACATGTGTATATATATATATCAATAGTGATCAGTCTTTCCTTGTGAAAAGACGTGTTTTATCGAGTATCCAGTGTTATCAATTGAATAAGTGGTTTTCGTTGAGGTGTCTTTAAAAAAAAAATAGTGTTTGGTGTATTCTTAACTAAATTACTTCGTGTTACTAATCATTCATTAACGAATATATTTCATTTATTGACTTTATTCAGTACTATATTATTTGATTAATCCAAGGCTAGTGCACGTGGCTTGCCTTGTTTGTTTTTCAAATCTATCAGAAAACGCGGAGTCATAAGGTTCATTTTCCCTTGTTTGTTTTTCAAATTTATCAGAAAAGAATGTTCATTTTCCCTTCCTTCGGGAGATCAGGTAGAGTGTGGTCACACAATGTGGGAAAAAAAAGGAAAAAAGTCGGTCGAATCGCGAACTGATAAATATTATTAAATACTCTTTCTTTTACAGATCTTTCGTCGTTAGCTTAATTATATATTCATTTAGTATAAATTTGTGTTACAAGAACCTGTTTCTGCATTTCAAGAACATTTTTGCGGGTTTGTTCAGGTGACGGCACTATAAGCACGCGGTAGACCTACGTTGTAATTTATTAATTTCCAAACGCTCGTTTTATTTTTGTATTTTGTTTTGTTTGTTTTTTAACTAATTAAAAGCATGGCACCCCCGTCAAGTACTTGCAGTCGCTGTGAAGGGAAATTTACCGCTTACGAGTTTACAATGGCTAATAATAACACTGGCTAACAAAATGAAACTTTTTGTTCTCATCACAAACATGATCACACTTTTCTTAATGCATTTTTCGCGCTGATTCCGAATCTGGTTTTATTTCTTTTCTAGCACGTATAGTTATATAGATAGTATACACTGGTTTTGATATTTTTAAGTTTTTGATATTGCTATAAGAAAATTTATGGATGTATAGATCACACTTAGGAATGCTAAACAACAAATACATCATATACCTTATTCAATGTACTTATAAATAAAGAATATATACATTATTTTATTAAAAGCGCTGTGAGTGTGATTTCCTTTTGTAAATTTGGCCTGGATTGTCACGATACAGCATCCAACAATGGTCCGCCATCATGCTTTCATTCCAATATCCTTGGTAGCGCTTCTCCATCATCTGAATATCTTGATGGAAGCGCTCTCCTTGCTCGTCACTCACTGCACCAAGGTTTTCAGGAAAGAAATCTAAGTGGGAATGCAGGAAGTGAATTTTTAACGACATTCGACACTCCATTTCTTTGAAGGCATCAAGGAGGTTCTTGACTCCATCCTTATACGCAGGTGACTTGTTGCTTTCAAGAAAGTTTTCACATATCCATTTGAACGCCAGCCAAGCCTTCAATTCCAGCGGACTTAGGACTTTTTCAAATTCAGTGTCATTCAAAACCTCCCGTATTTGTGGCCCAACAAAAATTCTTTCCTTCAATTTTGCTGCAGTAACCTTCGGAAATTTCCTTGAAAGGTATTGGAACCCTTCAGAATTGACTTTACCCATTGCTTTAACAAAATTCTTCATTAAACCAAGTTTAATGTGAAGAGGTGGCAGATAGATCTTTTGGGGATCCACTAAAGGGACAGACTGGACATTGCTTATCCCTGGGACATATGTGTACCTAAGTGGCCAGTCACTTTTGGTGTAATGTTCTATAGTGGCGCGAATGTCCCACAGGCAAAGGAAACAACAAAATTTTGTGAATCCTGACTGCATACCCATAAGCATTCCTATAACTTTTAGATCTCCACAAACATTCCATTGATGACTGTCGTATTTGATTGCCTTAAGTAGTATATCCATATTGTCATATGTCTCTTTTAGATGGACGGAATGGGCAATTGGGATTAGGGTGTCCCAAACTCATAGGGGGACAAATTTCTTTTCGGGATACAAATCCGCTCGTGTTGCGCTCTTTTGATGTTTCCCATTAGAAGTCTTCCTGTAAAATTTCAGAGAGATCGAAGGAAATTTAAAGGTCCCGAACTTTGAACACTTTATTTCTCCTCTTAACTGAAAGGCAAATTAACTGAAATATTTCTCTCAAAAGTTCCATCACAAAGATGATTATACAAAATAAACATGTATTTTAATCTTAACACACAAACAACAATTTCAAAGCATCACATTTATGCATTTTAACTAAACACGTGTTTCATGAGATCCGTTTTGTTCCCTTCCGGCTCACATTCCGTCGGTGTGAGTGGACAGTTCGAAGGAGGAACTGGAGGTCTTCTCATCACGGCACAGAGGTTTGCTTGTGTATTTCTCAATGAGGGCGATGCCTCGCTCTGCTGCATCATTGACCACCATCAGTTCTGCAGCTCGGCTCTTTGCCAGACGGTAGTTTTCGTCAGTAGGCCATGTTTCAGGGTCTTTGGTGAGGAACGTGGGCTCAACTTGGAGAAACTGGAAGAGTGTGGTGGATCGACTCGTCACCCACGGACTTAAACGGCCATCCACTTGCAGTCCCTTGCCTTGGACCCGTTTGAGTCCTTTCCCAGGGCGCTTTTTCAGGTTAGCCGTCATGTTACGCTTTTCATTGTCGTCAACTCTGTCATCAAACAGTGCAAGACAGATTAAGTCCTCCGAGATATACCACAGATGACGGAGCACAGCCCGGTAAGCTGTGTTTCCAACGTCCTTGTCAGGGTAACCTACAAGAAGATTGCACAGCCTAACGTCATTTTTGGAGATTTGATGGCGATGGGAGCCTCGTGCCAGTGACGCACGTATACAAGGCTCACGAAGAGAGCCATACGGCGAACCCCTTGCAGTTCTTGGAGACGAAGTTCGGAGAACTGGGACTGCAGTAATGCTATTTTCAGGCAGTAAATACCTTTGGCCATCCATCTGGCCTGATGGTAAGCCCCTGGAGGCCGAAGCTTGTAACGTCCTACGTCGTCTCCGAGGTACAAGAGGCTCAGTCGAAGAAGTTCTTCATAATCCTCTCGAGGATGATTACCACTTCTTAGGGCATCGCGGAGATAGTCTATTACCTCAAGTCGCATTTGTGAAAGGCAAGCATTGTCATTTATGAAGGCTTTAGCCATCTCGTCCTTGTCAAATGCATCCAACTGACAGTGGTTCATTGATGGCCAGGCCTCCTTGAATCTCCTGAAAAGTGGGATTTGAGGACTTGGTGGTGTTCCTAGGCACACGACGAAGACATCCTTGAGAATCACTTCGTGAACGTGATGACGGCAAGCAAACCATAAAAGAGATCTTCCCAATGCCGCTTCCAAACGCGCACACGCACCTTGCACTATCCCTGTGTTTGATGCCGTCGTGTCAAACACCATGCCTATGATCTTGTCCTCAATTCCGACTAGGGTGAGCGCTTGATGGACTGCGCTTGCCACTTGCTGTCCTGTGCCGTCTATTATTTTCGGTGCTCCTAATAGCTCTTCCACACCATCCCCAGTCACCACAACAGCAATCCGATCGACTGACTTACCCTCCTGTTCGATGTCAGTGGGTATCTTTGTGTCCCAGTGGATCTGCAGTCGAGGTGGAAGCTGCTCGAGGTGGCCAATAACATTGGTCCCTATCACTGTACGGGCCTTTTGTCGGAAGCGGTGAACCGTGCTCTTTGATGGAACACTGTCAGGACCGAGAGCTAGGGATTTTGCAGTCGCAGCAAACGCTGATGTTGCCTGTCGAACAGAAAGGCCCTCGCGATCCCAAGTTGCTGCCAGGTCAAGATCACTCAGACTTTCTTTTAGTCTGTCATGTTTGGGAGCTTTCGAAGGTTTAAGTCCACAAGTGACGGCTTCGTTTCCACTGTCAGCTGACGATGTGCTAGAACTGCTGTCGGTAGCCTCTTCTGTGACTCCTACAGCTAGAGCCTCCTCCGTTTGACGCCGGTGTGCCCGCTCAAGAGCTCTTTCCCTTTCCTGTCTTTTCATTGTGGCTGCATTATATTTTCTATCTTCACCTCCCATGTAACTCGTATGTCGATCTGCCCTTTGGGAAATGAGGAATTCCTTGTCTTCAAGAGGGATATCTCCCCGATCCAGAACGTCTGAGCGGGCGACATCAAAAATATCCTCCATATCAGCCAAGAATACATCCCGCTGCATATTGTAAGTCATTCCAGTCTTGTTCTTGTTTTTATGCAAATTTCGATACCTCTGAACCAAAGCTTTCAGTTTAGTCGAGGCATGAACGGAGGTTGTTGCCAGATTCGAGTTGGCTCTAGCCCAGATTTCTAATACAGCCGATATTACAGCCTTGACACGGTTGGAATCTGTCTTCTTTTGGTCGCGGTGATGGTAAAAGAAAGGAGCAACACGTCCATATTACTTGGTAATCGAGATTTAGCCAGCTCTGCTATCGGAGACCTCTCAAGAAGCCACAACTTGATGTTTGATCTTGTCAACGCCATAATGATCAATTCTGAAAACCAAAACAAAGTCATCAAACTTCGGGACCTCTAAATATCATCTGATCGAGTTGAAAATCACAGAGCGAATGCTTTAGCCCAAACCACATCCGGGCATGATACGAGTGGTCAGGTCGTCTTAAGAAAAAAAATTGGGACACCCTAATGGGGATGGATGGCATTATATTACCATTATGCAAAAGAACTGCTTTCAGGCTTCTCTGCGACGAATCAATAAAGAGGCGCCACTCAGATGCCACATACGTCTGAGATATGGCTGTAAATAGTCCATTGATGTCATGGCAATAACAGAGAGGACCGTCTACTGAAAAGAATGCTGTTAATTCAAAATTCCGCTTTCGGTAGTAACTAATACGAACATTGTTCTCAAGTAAATTGTTCTCCTTTAGTCTTGAGGCGAGAAGCTCTGATTTCTCTTTAGACAGCGATAAGTCTCTAACAAGATCATTCAACTGTCCTTGGGTTAACTTTTTAGGCTCTAAATGTCTACTTTCAAAAGTGTACTCTGGTTCTGTAGATGGTCCGGAAACGCCAGTTGCACCTTCATCACTTTCCATGTCATCTATGATAGAATCTAGCCTATCACTTGGGGGAATTGGAATGGGCAATGTTTCATCATGTTTTACTGGTCTACGTGCTGAATCCAAGTTTGGATATACAATCTGGTGTTTGTTCTTGGCAGAAAACCCCATTAAGTTCACACTACAAAAATAACAGTCTTCATGATGATCTCTCGGCTCCCTCCATATCATGGGTATGGCAAATGGCATTGAAGCTTTCTTTTTATTAAACCAATCACGTAATCCATTTGAACAGCCAGAACAGATTTGATGTGGCGCCCATGGTTTATCTTGGTCACCTAGATGGCAACCAAAGTATAGCTTGTATATTTTCTTAATGTCGGTTGTAATACTTCGTCGCTGTGTTTTAGTTGTCGACTGGCCGCATACGAAAGAGAACTTGTCGGGGTCATTCTTACATTCTTACTGATCTTTTGACACACAAAGCACGGCGTTGTTGCCTGAATCACAATGCTGCTAGACGTAAAAGCTCACACCTGAAATACATAAGATGTATAATTAAGATAATTGAAATAAATAAGATGAATAAACTAAAAAAACACAATAAAATACACACAATCAAATGTTGAAATATTAGTATTTTTCCTATTTAAAATGGTTAAATCTTTGTAGTTATATATATGCCTTCATCTTGAAAACTATAGGTGCTCGAAAAAATCTGAATGCAGTTTTGGAATCAGCGTGAGAAATGCTATCCAGCCACCACAAACTTTACTCTGATGAAACAACTTTGTTGACCAGTGTAATGAGCAGTTAGTTTGCAGGAGGTGTTCAAGCATGGAAGTCCTGAGGAACGAGTTAGAACGTGAGAGGGAGGCCAGAATAAGGCTTGAAGGAAACGAGATGCTCCTGACGGCAAAATTAGAAACCCTTGAGACTCCAGTTACGACCCCTCCTCCCTCAGTTTCTACTAATAATATAAATAGTACTAATAGCCCTCTCTCTTACCCTAGTTCCCAACCCTTCGTTCGAGTGCGTAATGGAGCACCATTGAGAAAACCTAAGACTTGTCTACCAGTAATAACTAACAATAAGTGAGAATAAAAACCCACTCTAATAGACAGAGTTTATTTCCACGACAGTTTCGACGCCCACTGGCATCCTCCTCGGGTGGATACAGAAACACAAATGAAACAAAACAAGAGGGAAAAACAGTTCAGGGATCGACCGTTAAGAAATTCGCACCTAGGTTAGATTCCATTCTCTCGAGACAGGAGGGGCATTTTCATTAAGTACATTCGCACAAATTTTTTAAAAACTATCTTCCTGGGTTTTTATTCTCATATTTTGAACTTCACGTAAAAAAGTGAAGTTTTTTGCATTAACTAACAATAAGTTTTCTGTTTTAGGTTTCGAAGATGCTGATGAACCGGAAATACGCCTCTTTGGCGATTCCATTGTTCGATTGCAGCTCGAGGAATTCTGTGGGAAAAACCCTCGTCGTAGGCGCCGACACTGCTACCCTGGTGCAAGGGTGGAGTATATAACTAATAGTGTTGATCATTTTACAGACGGTACCGCCGAGGACACAACGTATGTTATTCATGTCGGTACTACTAACGTTTTAAATTCTAGATCGGAAGAACTGCTGGCTAGGTACAGGGACTTACTGGAGCCACTAAAGGAAAAAAACTAATAAAATTGTTTTAACAGGTATACTTCCTCGAATTATCCAACGTAACGATTTCTACAGCAAGGCGACCTATATTAACAATAACCTAAAGTCTCTGCCAACAGGAAGGAGTGCATTTAGCAAATTTTTGGAACGGTTTCTATGGCAGGAGGGATTTGTTCCTCGGAGATGGACTTCATCTTAATGACGTTGGAGCTGTGCGTTTAGGAAGACTATTTCATAATACTGTCTCTTCTTTTCAGGTTGCCGTAACTCGATCGATCCGAGCGTAAATTCCACGAAATAAAATAAACGAATTTTTTCTGCAATTGTTTGTAAAGACTGATTTAATTGCGATCAATGAATCGTGGCTTAGCACTGAAACACGTGACTTTGTAGGGGAGTATCAAATTAGAGGTTATAGGCTTTTTGTTAAAAAGAGAATAGGTAGGCGAGGAGGCGGTGTTATGTTGTATATCAAAGATAATATTGCGAACGCTATAGAAGTAAAGCACACAATTCCAGAACCGATAGATTCGACTATAGCAGAACTTAAATTGAACGATTTCAAATTTCTTGTTGTGGTTACATATAGGCCCTCTAATCAAACAGCTGATACGGACGAAGCGTTATATCGTGAACTAAAGAGAATAATAGGTAGTGAGCAGGCTTTAGTTATGGGTAGGCTGACCATATTTCCTTGAGACAAAAACGGGACATTGGGATGGCAAAAAAGGGACGGGGGTTATGTAATATTCTGTATTCATGAAAAAGTAAGTACATAAACATATTGAGCTTACAATTATTCTTCAGTGACAGAATCCATACAGAACCCATAAAAAAACGGTAGTGTCCCGTTCAAAACGGTACGTATGGTCAGCCTAGTTATGGGTGACTTTAATTGCGCCAACGTGAATTACTATACAATGCAGGGAGACGCGGAAGGTAATCGTTTAGTTAATTTTCTCGAGGATAGCTTTCTTATTCAAAAGGTTGGGGAACCTACGAGGATGGACAGTATTTTTTATTTAATTACTGATCTTCAAGTAATAGAACCGTTAAGCAATAGCGATCACAATATGGTAGTTTGTCCTCTCAGTAAATCAGTCGAAACCAGCTAACTCGACTAAAATTCCCAACTTCCAGCACGCAGGCTTTTGTAAATTTCGAAATAAATTGTCACACGTCAATTGGGAAAACGTAATGAGGAACTCCAACGCAAAACTAATGTGGGAATCGTTTTAAACAGTATTTAGGACTATAAATGAGGAATGTGTACCGTACATAATTAAGCGTGCAAAAGTATATAACAAGCCCTTGTGGTTTATTTCTAGAGTAGGAGATATAAAGAGTAAAGATAGGGTTTATAGACTACATAAGTGCAATAAATACAATTTGTGGTTACGAAACAACTACATATCTCTAAGGCGTGAAGCGAAAAGTATAATAAAAAAGTTGAAGCGCGAATTTGAAATCTCCATAGCTCGTGACGGTAAAGAAAACACCAAGCGATTCTTTCAATACGTCAACAGTAGAAATCCAGTAAAAAGTGTCTTGGGGCGGTTGAAAAATGTTAACGGAGATTTAGTTTCTGAAAACAAGTAAATGGATGGCTACCTTGCTAAACGAATTTTTACGTCAGTTTTTACTATAGAAGATGTAACGAATATCCCTACTATCAGATACATATTACCTTTTGATATTGGTAATATTTTGGATAATATCGTGTTAGTGAAGGCGAGGTAATGCGCTATATTCATAAAATGAAAACGCGTAAATCACCAGAGCCGGATTCCATATATTCCATACAAATAAAAGAATTAAAAGATAGCATTTTTTTGCCGCAAACAAAGATTTTTAATGCGTCTATTTCTGATGGGTGTGCACCAGATAATTTCAAGTTAGCAAACGTAACACCTATCTTTAAGAAAGGCGACAAAGGTGTGGCGGGAAATTATAGGCCAATCAGTTTAACGTCTGTTGTAGGTAAGCTACGGGAGTCAATAATTAGGGCTCGTATAGTCGAACACTTAGAATTGCATAACTTAGTTAGAAATACGAAGCACGGTTTTAGGCGAAACAAATCTTGCTTAACTAATCTTCTAGAATTTTTTTAAAGCGTGATTGACGTTTACAATAGTCATCGGGCGGTTGATGTAGTGTGTTTAGATTTTCAAAAGCGTTTCACACCGTACCGCACAAAAGACTCATTGAGAAAACTAAAGCTCATGGAATCAGGGGTGTAGTAATAAACTGGATAGAAGAGTGGTTGCGAGGTAGGAAACAGAGGGTGGTCGTTGATGGAGCGGAGTCGTGTTGGGCTAATGTAGTGAGTGGCGTTCCTCAGGGTTCTGTATTGGGCCCCTTGCTTTTTCTTATATACAGGGTGTTTGAAAACTTTCTGTACAAATTGTAATGGGGGTTAGGCAACACCAAGAGAAACCCTTTTCGTCTAAAGTGTATGTCCGCTGACGTCACCATTCGGCGCGAGAGGGCGCCGCTGCAATTGGCTAAAAGGTGAAGTGGGCTAGACTCGCGCTTGCCGCGGGCATTCTTAAATCGGACGTAGTACGCGTAACATAGAGCGCTTCACGACTGTTGAGATGGCTGACATGCATATGGTGTATGGGGCTGCCAATGGAAACGGAAGAGCTGCTGTGAGGTTGTACCGACAGCGCTTCCCAGACAGACGTGTGCCAAACCACCAAACTTTTGCGCATTTGCATCGGCGACTGCGAGAAACTGGAATATTCCATGCAAACATGCATGACACTGGTCGGGAGAGAAACGTGCACACTCCTGACATGGAAGAAGAAATCCTACGGCGATTTGAGGACAATCCAAGCGCAAGCACGCGAGGTGTTGCACGTATCCTCGGTGTGAACCACGACCTGGTCTGGAGAGTGTTGCACGAGCAGCAGTTACATCCGTTTCATCGTCAGAGAGTCCAGGCATTACAACCTCGGGATTACCCTCTTCGTGTGGAATTTGCACGCTGGTTTCTGCAGCAGACAGCGGTGCAGCCTAATTTTCCGGCTTATGTGCTGTTCTCAGATGAGGCCTTTTTCACACGTGAGGGTGTGTTTAACATGCACAATTCTCACGTGTGGGCGCACGCAAATCCACATGCTACACGGGTGCATGCTCATCAAGGACGGTTCGCCGTCAATGTTTGGGTGGGTATCGTCAATGACAAGTTGATTGGGCCGTACCTGCTGCCTGCCCGACTCGACGGGCGGGTTTATCGGATATTTCTTGAAGAAACGTTGCCGGAACTGCTGGAAGATGTTCCCGTGGCTATTCGTAGACGAATGTGGTTTCAACTCAACGGGGCCCCAGCACACTCCAGCAACGATGTGCGGGATTATCTGAACGCCACTTTTGGGGACTGATGGATAGGCCGGGGTGGGCCCGTAGCCTGGCTACCGAGATCGCCCGATTTAACATGCCTCGATTTCTTCCTGTGGGGACACATGAAGAACCTCGTGTACGAGACTCCCATTTACTCAAAAGAAGACCTCGTAGCAAGAATCGCTGTCGCCACTGGAACTGTTCCCGAAATGCCGGAAATCTTTCGACGTGTACGTCGATCAATGCTTCGACTCTGTCGGGCATGCATTGATGCTACCGGTCGCAACTTTCAGCACCTTCTTTAAATAAACATGCCTTCTTTAAATAAACATGTTACCCGTACTACGTCTGATTTAAGAATGCCAGCGGCAAGCGCGAGTCTAGCCCACTTCACCTTTTAGCCAATTGCAGCGGCGCGCTCTCGCGCCGAATGGTGACGTCAGCGGACATACACTTATAGACGAAACGGGTTTGTCTTGGTGTTGCCTATCCCCCATTACAATTTGTACAGAAAGTTTTCAAACACCCTGTATATTAACGATTTAGATGTCGGCCTAGTCAGTACAGTTTCAAAGTTTGCGGATGACACGAAGCTGGGTGGTAGGGCGATTAATGATGAAGATAGAAGTAAAATCCAGAATGATCTGAATAAAATCGTTGATTGGTCAGTCACATGGCAAATGAGATTTAACGTCGATAAGTGCAAAATTTTACATATAGGTTAGCGTAACGGTAATTTTGCGTATAGTATGTCATGGAAAGTGTTGATAAGCGTAGAGCACGAAAAAGATTTAGGAGTTATAGTCACTTGTGATTTAAAAGTAGCGAAACAAAGTACAGCAGCGGGCAATAAAGCGAACAAAGTGTTAGGTTTTATAGCTCGTTATTTTGAGTACAAATCGCGCGATATTATAGTTCCTCTTTGTAAATCATTAGTTAGACCCCATTTGGAGTACGCGATCTAATTTTGGAATCAACATATGTGCAAAGATATAGACAAAATCAAAATAGTTCAAAGACGAGCAACTAAGCTGATTCCGTTGTTTAGGTCAGTCTTACGAGGATAGGCTTAAAGAGTTAAAATTGACTACACTCGAGACTAGGAGGCTAAGGGGTGATCTAATCCAGGTTTTCAAAATTATGAATGGGGTCGATAACGTAGATAGAGATAAATTTTTTGAAATATCTCAATATAATAATACTAGAAATAACGGGTGTAAGTTGAAAGTAGAAGGTTCGAGACAGCAGTTGCCAAAAACTTTTTTACGCAAAGAATAATAAATAGCTGGAATAGTTTGCCGGTAGAAGTAATTAGTAGCACGTTTATAAACAGGTTTAAAAATCGATTAGACGCATATGTTGATAGATTGGGTATAGTTTAAGGTCGTAAAATTAAGGGTGGATAAGATAGATTTTGATTCTCTTTTCATTAAAATCACAATAACCAGACTAGTGGTCATAGTACGAAATTATTTAGGCCAAGATGAGAACAAATTTAAGAAAACATAGTTTTACAACTGTTGTGCGATATTGGGAGGCAGCATCTTTTGTTAGGGGATACTCTCTGTCCTTACACATCCCATTTAAAGAGATTCCTCTGCCGAGCGTTGCCCCCCATAGTACTGTGAGTTATTGAAAAACTCATGATCTTCACTTGCCCCACGAACACCTTTAAATGAGAGACCCAAAATGCGTGCACACACATTTCTACATTACTGTACATTACTGGGAGGAGCATAAAAATTTGTAAGGAAAACGACCAATTTTAGCACTCTGCTCGAATTCAACAGAAGATCAAATGGATTGTTTACGACCAATTTTATAAATAATGCCTGAATGATATATAGGTCACACAAAAAAAAAAAAAAATAAAAATAAATTGAAAAATAAAAATTGTAAGCGGAGAAAACAAATTTATAAGTGAAAATTACCAACATTTTAGCACTCCGCCCTTCTTGTCTAAATCAGTTCTGAACGAATTCAAAACAACCTGGATCGAGTTGAAAAAGACCTTTGCTCGTGTTAAAGTTATTTGTAAGTTGGATAATAGCAGACTCAAGAATATTTCTATTAACAATTTTGCTAGAGTGAAACAAAACTGAAGCATTATTCCAATCAATACAATGGGATAACTCTGACAAATGGACAAAAAGTGCACTGGACGACTTTCACGTTCTAACGGAATATTGCTGCTGTTTTAAAAGCGTGTGCAAATCCTTTCCCGTCTGACCAATGTAAAAGTAATCACATTGTTTACAACCAATTTTTTAGATAATGTCTGAATTATCGGTTGCGCTACTTTTCACTATGATGTTCTTCACAATATTGTTATATGAAAATACTACATTAATATCCAAAAGTTTAAGAACATTAGCCATTTCTAGAAAGCCCGGGAAAAATGGAAGTACTAAAATATTCTTTGACAAAGTACGAATGTTATTATTCATACGATAAAAGGTTCGTTTTGCCTTGTTCAGACAAGATTCTATAAATGCAGGTGGGTAGCACAGATCACTTCCAATACCGTTGATTTTTTCCAATTCGGCATTGATGTATTCCGGACTGACGATCCTAAGAGCGCGGAGAAACATTGAAGAAAATATGGCCTTCTTAGTGGGGGTGTCATGTCCAGAGCAAAAGTGTACGAAGGACAAATTGTTTGTTTTTCCGAAAGATACTAAACTTAATACCTGGGCTTTCCCTATGTACACGCACATCCAAAAACGGGATTGAGTTGTCTTGTTCCACTTCTAAAGTAAACTTAATGGAGGGGACTTGATTATTTAACTGAAGGGGGAAGTCATCCAGGTCACGATTCATGGTCCAGATACAAAAAATATCGTCGACATACCGAATTGGAAAAAATCAACGGTATTGGAAGTGATCTGCGCTATCTACCTGCATTTATGGAATCATGTCTTAACAAGGCAAAACGAACCTTCTATCGTGTGAATAATAACACTCGCCCTTTGTCAAAAATATTTTAGTACTTCCATTTTTCCCGAGTTTATTAGGCATTACTAATGTACTTAAACTTTTAGATATTAATGTAGTATTTTCATATAACAATATTGTGAAAAATATCATAGTGAAAAATAGCCCTATCAATAATTCAGGCATTATCTATAAAATTGGTTGTAAACAATCCATTTGATCTTGTGTTGAGTTCGGGCAAAGTGATAAAATTTGTAGTTTTCCTTACAAATTTGTATGCTCCTACCACAATTTTTATTTCTATATTATTTATATATATATATATATACAGTATATATATATATACATTATTTTTTTTTGTAACCTATATATAGTCTTGAACTCTTTATTTACTTCAATGTTCCTGAGAATGTCATTAGACGAAAGCGCTTGAGCACCACTCTGTGTTTCTTTTCCTTCGTGGTTTTATTCATATATGAAAATCAAAATCAAAATGAAAAGGTTTATGGGCAGACTATAGTCCATATGACAAATATTATTAATACAATGACAGTTCATATACTAAGGATAGAAATATATACAATTGATTAGAAATAACACTGCACTGTCGAAGTTAAGTGGAGCTACAGACAGACGTTTTCGTAACAAGAAGTCCATAGCTTAGAGGATAAATGGTAGGACTCATGGATAGCTTGGATGATCGGGTTGGTTGATTTTTTAATTCTTTGCATTAGACTGTGTTCAGCACGTCTTGTTACCTCCGGGAAGCTCGGGACATTGCGAATAGCAAACATTTGCGAAGCTGAGCATCTCGGGGGTAATTTATGTAAGAGTCCAAAAGACCTGTTGTACAGCAAATTTAGGGTTCTGCCAGAATCTTCTTTATAATTCACTCAGAGTTGCTGACCGTATATATTACTGCAGAAAGTACGAAAGAGTGTGTCTGTAGCTTCACTTGTACAGAAACGAAAGTTCCTTATGGTCATATTCGCTTTAGCACACAGGCTTCGAGATTGTTTTCTTATATCCGAGTCATCACTCAAGGAGCTGGTAATAGGTTGACCCAAATACTTAAACTCTTGTACTTCCTCAATTACTTCACCATTCATTTTAAACCTTATATCACCTGGCTGATTACAGCTTTTAGGATGAAATTGCATAACCTTAGTTTTTGTAACATTAAAAAGAAAATCATGTTTCTGCGAATACACTTCGCAGACATTTAGTAGCCGATCCAGACTTTTAACAGAGGGACTTATAACACCATATCATCGGCATAAACTAAGTTATTTATCCTTGTGTTATCTATACAACATCCTACTGTTGCCTCATTAAGTGAAGCAATTAATCCGTTAATATACACATTAAACAACATAGGGGAGAGCAAGGAGCCTTGTCTCACCAAGCAAGAGGAACCACCTAACACTGAAAGATTGGTGGGAATATATAAATATATATGAATATTTATAAATATATATATATATATATATAATATATATATATATATATATATATATATATATATAATATTTATATTTATATATAATATGTATAACTTATATATATATATATATATATATATAATAATAAATATTTATATATATATATATATATATATATATATATGCACTAGAATCACAAAATAACACGTGACGTTATTAATAAGCAAACAACCACAAGGAAAAGGAAACAAAGTCCGAGCGCTTTCGTGATATATTCACATTATCAAGGAGGAACAGAAAATAGACGGAGATTACAAAGTAAATGAGTTAAATAGACAGCAAAAAATTCACAATTGGCACCTCAAATTAAAGGCCTTAAAGCCCTCTAAAGATTTTTTCAATTGATAACATAATCTATAGGCAGCTAAATTACTGAATATAAAAAAAACAATAAAAAAAAAACAATACAGAGAACAAAAATTATTATAATGGTTATTAACACTAATATTTAATTAAAACAGGCAATTAATTGGCAAGAATTTATTGAAAAACAAATAGATAACGTAGATAACAAATAGAAAACATAATCTGTAGGCTGCTTAATTACTATACAGATGAAATTAGACAAAACACCAGTACAGAAAACCAAAAAAATTATTATAATGGTTATTAACACTAATATTTAATTGAAGTAGGAAAAATTAAGAGGCCCGAAATTAATGAAAACAAAGGGAAAGTTGCCATCGTCTTACAGATTATTACAAAATTTCAACAAACAATCTGGAAAAAAATTGTTATCCCAACAGCAACCCACTTCAAAATCCGATAAACCACCCAGCAACCAAAGATTATACACGAAAGAAATATTACAATTAAAATAGACACATAAGAATGTTAACAGTTCTTACAATAATATTTATTTATTTAACCAGGGCAAACCATTAAGAGGCAAAAAATGCAGTTAAGAAAACAGTAGGCCCATCGCCAACTTACTGACAATGTACGAATCTAATTTGTACAACCCAGGGCTAATATTAAAGACCAAATCCGCATTATTCTTGATCACACTTGATTCCAATATATTTCTGCTAACAATAGATTTACTAAACCTTAATTTGGAAGCATTTTTCCAATCAATGGGATGATTAGAATCTCTTACGTGAATGAAAATGGCGTTAGATTCCTGGCCACTTCTTATACTGTATTGATGCTGTTTAATACGTAACTCAAGGGTCTTACCAGTTTGGCCAATGTAAAATTTATTACATATTGTGCAAGGGATTTTATATACACAACCATGTTCACTTAAAGGGGAGTTCTTAATCAATGAATTCTTAATGACATCTAAATTTTTGAACGCAATATTTACGTTAAAAGTCCTCAGCAGATTCGGCAACTCAAGGAAATTTTCTCTGAATGGTAACACTAAAACATTTTTTGTGTTATAAGGAATCTTATCCTTTACTTCGTAGAAGGTTTTCTTTGCCATTTTTAAGGACTTATCTATGCAGTTCTTTGGGTATTTTAAATCAAAAGCAATTTTGTATATTTTACTAATTTCATCGTCAATAAACTCAGGGCTACAAATTCGTAGGCCTCTTAGAAAGAAAGTAGAAAGAACGGATCGTTTTACATTAATGTGGTGATCAGAATAATAATGTATATAGGAACAATTATTAGTGGGTTTTCTGTAAATATTGTACTTAAACTTTTTTCCAGACCTATATATTAAAACATCTAAAAAAGGGATCGAAGAATCTTTTTCTATTTCAACTGTAAAATTGATAGAGGGAATTAAATTATTAAGTTTGGGTAGGAATTCATTGAGATTTAAAGTCACTGGCCAAAGACAAAGAACATCATCTACATATCTAAACCATGGAACATAATTTGGCAGAATCTTCCTTAATAACTTACTTTCAAAAAACGCCATATATAAGTTACTCAAAATGGGGGGAGAGGGTTTCCCATCGCCATACCAAATTTCTGTCTAAAATATTCATTATTGAACACAAATTTTGAGTCTACTATGCACAGCTTAATTAATTCTATAATTGTGGCCACAGGTAAAGGCAAATTATGCTTAACCAATTCTTCCGAAAGAAACACTAAAAGATCCTCCACCGGGACTCTTGTAAATAAAGCGGTAACATCAAAGCTTACCAATCTAAAATTGTAATTGACACTGATACTATTTAATTTTTCCACAAGGTCTACATTATTATTTATGTGTGATTGTGAAATTGTGCCAAGGAGAGGATTAAGAATGGAGACAAGCCATTTGGATACCTTATATGAGATAGATCCTATAGAACTAACAATAGGCCTTGCCGGATTATTTGGCTTATGAGTTTTAATCAGGCCATACATATAAGGTAATGACGGTGAAGTACTCAGAAACTGTTTAAGTAACATTTCATTCCCCTTCAAATTAGATTCGTACATTGTCAGTAAGTTGGCGATGGGCCTACTGTTTTCTTAACTGCATTTTTTGCCTCTTAATGGTTTGCCCTGGTTAAATAAATAAATATTATTGTAAGAACTGTTAACATTCTTATGTGTCTATTTTAATTGTAATATTTCTTTCGTGTATAATCTTTGGTTGCTGGGTGGTTTATTGGATTTTTGAAGTGGGTTGCTGTTGGGATAACAATTTTTTTCCAGATTGTTTGTTGAAATTTTGTAATAATCTGTAAGACGATGGCAACTTTCCCTTTGTTTTCATTAATTTCGGGCCTCTTAATTTTTCCTACTTCAATTAAATATTAGTGTTAATAACCATTATAATAATTTTTTTTGGTTTTCTGTACTGGTGTTTTGTCTAATTTCATCTGTATAGTAATTAAGCAGCCTACAGATTATGTTTTCTATTTGTTATCTACGTTATCTATTTGTTTTTCATTAAATTCTTGCAAATTAATTGCCTGTTTTAATTAAATATTAGTGTTAATAACCATTATAATAATTTTTGTTCTCTGTATTTTTTTATTTTTTTATTATTTTTTTTTTTTATTCAGTAATTTAGCTGCCTACAGATTATGTTATCAATTGAAAAAATCTTTAGAGGGCTTTAAGGCCTTTAATTTGAGGTGCCAATTGTGAATTTTTTGCTTGTCTATTTAACTCATTTACTTTGTAATCTCCGTCTATTTTCTGTTCCTCCTTGATAATGTGAATATATCACGAAAGCGCTCGGACTTTGTGTTTCCTTTTCCTTGTGGTTGTTTGCTTATTAATAAGGTCACGTGTTATTTTGTGATTCTAGTGCATAATAGATACCACGCGCCACTTCGAGACCTTCTCTTTGCTCTTCCCTGGCCTAGCACTGTTTATTTCTACTTTTTGTTCTTCTTTAGTTAAGTCACACAAGCGAAAGGTTCACCTGATATTTCTAAGAAGATGTCTAAGTGAACAAGTTCTCCCCACCTCTTTACTCCCTAATAGACTTTTGAATCTGAGAGAACGCCCCTTCGATGAATTCCAGAGAATAGTTTTGCAGAAGCATATAGAAATTACTAAGATTGAAGTCGAAGAAACTTTTAAAGTTACTAGGGCGAGTAGATATAGTTTTGATATGGCAATTCCACCTGAATGGAAACAACGGTTACTGGACTATTGTTATAACAAACTTAGAAGAGAATGTAGTGTAGTGGAAAGGAAACTGGATATTAAATTACAAATTCTAATTGAAAGAAGTGATTGGACTAAGGATGCTAACCCCGGTTTTGTGATAAATCTATCAGATAAAGTGTTAAATAAAAATATGGTTACGGCTCTTGGATAAGGAATAAATTTTTCAGCAGCTAAAAAGGAGGTGGACTATGTAGAAATAGCTAAGGCTTTCTGTAATTTAGAAAAATATAATGATTTACCTATAGAGGATGTGAATATTTGTAAAGGTATAGTATATAGTGCTATGTCTAAACCCTCTATTCCAAATTGTCCACAGAGGTTTTTCGACTCTTATGTAGCTTTAAGAAAAGATCAGAATCTACATATAACCAAAGCTGATAAATCAAATGCCTTAGTGATCCTCAATAAAACGTTTATCTAGGAAAAATGTATGATCTGTTGAATGATGCGGACACTTATGTGAAATTAAGGAACAATCCCCTTGAAACTGTGAACAGTGCATTCAACAAGAAAATTAAACAACTTTGAAGGGGAATGAAATGTTACTTAAACAGTTTCTGAGTACTTCACCGTCATTACCTTATATGTATGGCCTGATTAAAACTCATAAGCCAAATAATCCGGCAAGGCCTATTGTTAGTTCTATAGGATCTATCTCATATAAGGTATCCAAATGGCTTGTCTCCATTCTTAATCCTCTCCTTGGCACAATTTCACAATCACACATAAATAATAATGTAGACCTTGTGGAAAAATTAAATAGTATCAGTGTCAATTACAATTTTAGATTGGTAAGCTTTGATGTTACTGCTTTATTTACAAGAGTCCCGGTGGAGGATCTTTTAGTGTTTCTTTCGGAAGAATTGGTTAAGCATAATTTGCCTTTACCTGTGGCCACAATTATAGAATTAATTAAGCTGTGCATAGTAGACTCAAAATTTGTGTTCAATAATGAATATTTTAGACAGAAATTTGGTATGGCGATGGGAAACCCTCTCTCCCCCATTTTGAGTAACTTATATATGGCGTTTTTTGAAAGTAAGTTATTAAGGAAGATTCTGCCAAATTATGTTCCATGGTTTAGATATGTAGATGATGTTCTTTGTCTTTGGCCAGTGACTTTAAATCTCAATGAATTCCTACCCAAACTTAATAATTTAATTCCCTCTATCAATTTTACAGTTGAAATAGAAAAAGATTCTTCGATCCCTTTTTAGATGTTTTAATATATAGGTCTGGAAAAAAGTTTAAGTACAATATTTACAGAAAACCCACTAATAATTGTTCCTATATACATTATTATTCTGATCACCACATTAATGTAAAACGATCCGTTCTTTCTACTTTCTTTCTAAGAGGCCTACGAATTTGTAGCCCTGAGTTTATTGACGATGAAATTAGTAAAATATACAAAATTGCTTTTGATTTAAAATACCCAAAGAACTGCATAGATAAGTCCTTAAAAATGGCAAAGAAAACCTTCTACGAAGTAAAGGATAAGATTCCTTATAAACAAAAAATGTTTTAGTGTTACCATTCAGAGAAAATTTCCTTGAGTTGCCGAATCTGCTGAGGACTTTTAACGTAAATATTGCGTTCAAAAATTTAGATGTCATTAAGAATTCATTGATTAAGAACTCCCCTTTAAGTGAACATGGTTGTGTATATAAAATCCCTTGCACAATATGTAATAAATTTTACATTGGCCAAACTGGTAAGACCCTTGAGTTACGTATTAAACAGCATCAATACAGTATAAGAAGTGGCCAGGAATCTAACGCCATTTTCATTCACGTAAGAGATTCTAATCATCCCATTGATTGGAAAAATGCTTCCAAATTAAGGTTTAGTAAATCTATTGTTAGCAGAAATATATTGGAATCAAGTGTGATCAAGAATAATGCGGATTTGGTCTTTAATATTAGCCCTGGGTTGTACAAATTAGATTCGTACATTGTCAGTAAGTTGGCGATGGGCCTACTGTTTTCTTAACTGCATTTTTTGCCTCTTAATGGTTTGCCCTGGTTAAATAAATAAATATTATTGTAAGAACTGTTAACATTCTTATGTGTCTATTTTAATTGTAATATTTCTTTCGTGTATAATCTTTGGTTGCTGGGTGGTTTATCGGATTTTTGAAGTGGGTTGCTGTTGGGATAACAATTTTTTTCCAGATTGTTTGTTGAAATTTTGTAATAATCTGTAAGACGATGGCAACTTTCCCTTTGTTTTCATTAATTTCGGGCCTCTTAATTTTTCCTACTTCAATTAAATATTAGTGTTAATAACCATTATAATAATTTTTTTGGTTTTCTGTACTGGTGTTTTGTCTAATTTCATCTGTATAGTAATTAAGCAGCCTACAGATTATGTTTTCTATTTGTTATCTACGTTATCTATTTGTTTTTCATTAAATTCTTGCCAATTAATTGCCTGTTTTAATTAAATATTAGTGTTAATAACCATTATAATAATTTTTGTTCTCTGTATTTTTTTATTTTTTTATTTTTTATTTTTTTTATTCAGTAATTTAGCTGCCTACAGATTATGTTATCAATTGAAAAAATCTTTAGAGGGCTTTAAGGCCTTTAATTTGAGGTGCCAATTGTGAATTTTTTCCTTGTCTATTTAACTCATTTACTTTGTAATCTCCGTCTATTTTCTGTTCCTCCTTGATAATGTGAATATATCACGAAAGCGCTCGGACTTTGTGTTTCCTTTTCCTTGTGGTTGTTTGTTTATATATATATATATATATATATCGGCTATTGATTGGTGGCGTGGAAAACGCAGTTTAATAATGAACAGGAACACCAGAGAAAATACAAACATCCTTCAAGGTTTAATAGTACCAACGTTTCGGAATGCACTAATTCCATCTTCAGGGCTAAAATAATAAAATTCCAAATCACGTACAAAATTACAAAATACAAATTGCTTAATAACAATTTAAAATAAACTTAAAAAAAAAATTATAAAAAGTAGCTAAGAAAATGTAAAACATTAAAACTAAAATGTAAATAAATGTGAAGTTAAAAAGTTAAAATTATAAAAAGTAAAAGCATTAAAACAAATGTAAATAAAATAAACTAGTACCTTAACCAAAACATAGCAGATCTATCGATGATTCGTCAGAATTTAGGTCTGGTTTTAGTTTATAAATAAACAGAGACTCCATAATTTTAAGCTTAAGGTCAGAGCTTCCAGCAGCAAGTACGGTGAAATTAGACTGTGAAATTGGGTGGTTATTGTTGTGCGAGTGATTACGTATGAGAGAATTAGGTGGTTTGCCAAGGGGTAAATTTGTACGGACCGATTTACCGAGATGTTCGTAAATACGAGATTTTAAATGTCTTTTAGTTTTACCTATATATGACCCCATACAGTGGTCACACTTGTATTGATAAACTATAGATGACTTAAGAAGTGTAGGAATAACATCCTTGTATTTAAATAAATGATAAATCGATTTAGACGGGGTGAATATAATTTTTATACACAGTTGTGGGTAGAATTCCTTGAGCAATTTTAAAAGTTTATTTCTAATGTTAAAACTTGAGGTTCCCATATAGGGCAAAGTGAAATACAGGATATCTTTGGGGACTGTAATTAAGTTTCTAGTTGTAGGGCTTATTAGTCTATTTAAGGTTCTGCCTATTGTAGTCTCGACCAGTCTAGAAGGGAAATTATTCTTGGCAAGGAGTTTTCGGATGAAATCTAGTTCATCGTGTAGTTTGAAGTAATCTGAACAGATATTGAAAGCTCTATTGGTCAGAGTCGAGATTAAATTTCGTTTGAAACCTAAAGGGATAAAGGAAGAAAAGTTCATAGTAAGATTGGTAAATGTCGGCTTTCGGTAAACGGAAGTTTCAAAAGAGGAATTAGTTTTTATTATCTTAATGTCCAAAAAGGACAGAGAGCTATTAGATTCAACTTCTGAAGTAAATTGAATGTTAGGGTGCTTAGAATTAAGGTAATTACGAAACAAAGGGATATGGTCTGGTGATTTAAACAGGAGAAAAGTGTCATCAATATATCTTCTATAAAAAACCGGTTTAAAGTTGGAAGGACACTCATTCAACCATTTGACTTCATGATGACACAGAAACGCGTTAGCTAAGGTGGGACCAAGAGGCAGACCCATTTGAACACCTTCAGTCTGTTTAAAATATTCACCGTTGAATATAAATATAAGGTCTTCCACGGAAAATTTTAATAGTCCGTGGAAGACCTTATATTTATATTCAACGGTGAATATTTTAAACAGACTGAAGGTGTTCAAATGGGTCTGCCTCTTGGTCCCACCTTAGCTAACGCGTTTCTGTGTCATCATGAAGTCAAATGGTTGAATGAGTGTCCTTCCAACTTTAAACCGGTTTTTTATAGAAGATATATTGATGACACTTTTCTCCTGTTTAAATCACCAGACCATATCCCTTTGTTTCGTAATTACCTTAATTCTAAGCACCCTAACATTCAATTTACTTCAGAAGTTGAATCTAATAGCTCTCTGTCCTTTTTGGACATTAAGATAATAAAAACTAATTCCTCTTTTGAAACTTCCGTTTACCGAAAGCCGACATTTACCAATCTTACTATGAACTTTTCTTCCTTTATCCCTTTAGGTTTCAAACGAAATTTAATCTCGACTCTGACCAATAGAGCTTTCAATATCTGTTCAGATTACTTCAAACTACACGATGAACTAGATTTCATCCGAAAACTCCTTGCCAAGAATAATTTCCCTTCTAGACTGGTCGAGACTACAATAGGCAGAACCTTAAATAGACTAATAAGCCCTACAACTAGAAACTTAATTACAGTCCCCAAAGATATCCTGTATTTCACTTTGCCCTATATGGGAACCTCAAGTTTTAACATTAGAAATAAACTTTTAAAATTGCTCAAGGAATTCTACCCACAACTGTGTATAAAAATTATATTCACCCCGTCTAAATCGATTTATCATTTATTTAAATACAAGGATGTTATTCCTACACTTCTTAAGTCATCTATAGTTTATCAATACAAGTGTGACCACTGTATGGGGTCATATATAGGTAAAACTAAAAGACATTTAAAATCTCGTATTTACGAACATCTCGGTAAATCGGTCCGTACAAATTTACCCCTTGGCAAACCACCTAATTCTCTCATACGTAATCACTCGCACAACAATAACCACCCAATTTCACAGTCTAATTTCACCGTATTTGCTGCTGGAAGCTCTGACCTTAAGCTTAAAATTATGGAGTCTCTGTTTATTTATAAACTAAAACCAGACCTAAATTCTGACGAATCATCGATAGATCTGCTATGTTTTGGTTAAGGTACTAGTTTATTTTATTTACATTTGTTTTAATGCTTTTACTTTTTATAATTTTAACTTTTTAACTTCACATTTATTTACCTTTTAGTTTTAATGTTTTACATTTTCTTAGCTACTTTTTATAATTTTTTTTTTTTTTAAGTTTATTTTAAATTGTTATTAAGCAATTTGTATTTTGTAATTTTGTACGTGATTTGGAATTTTATTATTTTAGCCCTGAAGATGGAATTAGTGCATTCCGAAACGTTGGTACTATTAAACCTTGAAGGATGTTTGTATTTTCTCTGGTGTTCCTGTTCATTATATATATATATATATACATATACACACATATATATATGTGTGTGTATATATATATATATATATATAATATATATATATATATATATGCTGCAAACCCAAAAGGAAAAAGAAAAACGATTCCGGTTTGCAGCATTCATTCATTTCACATGTTTTATTGTGAAATTCATCCCATATATATATATAGAAGGGTGATCCAGAGAAATGGGACCCAAAAGAAACCCCTGTAACTCTTAAAGTATAAGTCCTTTTATAAAATCATACGCATCATTCGAAAGAGGATAGTTACAAGTTTGTACAGGATTGTATTGGTTTTGACAATACAAGACAAGATAAGATACAAAACAAAATAAAAGTGTTACTTAAAACTAACCCTTCAAGATGACTGAATGGACTGTGGAACAGCTGCGTTTCATAACTGAGCAATATTATGAGCATGGAAGAAGTGTAGTTTCAGCTCTTAGAAGGTGATTTTGACATCTGAAAATTTGTCTTGAAAGATCTTTGAGCTGAAACTACACTTCTTCCATGCTCATAATATTGCTCAGTTATGAAACGCAGCTGTTCCACAGTCCATGCAGTCATCTTGAAGGGTTAGTTTTAACTAACACTTTTATTTTGTTTTGTATCTTATCTTGTCTTGTATTGTCAAAACCTATACAATTCTGTACAAACTTGTAACTATCCTCTTTCGAATGATGCGTATGATTTTATAAAAGGACTTATACTTTAAGAGTTACAGGGGTTTCTTTTGGGTCCCATTTCTCTGGATCACCCTTTATATATATGTAATGTATATGGTTGTAAATTGTGACTTGGACCGCAATTGATATGGACCGTGACTTATTTTTGGTTGGCAAGGTACTGGTATTGATGGATACTGTAATGAAATTGACTGGATTCTTTGGATCTGATATATTTGCATGTCGGTTATAAATAGATATAGAGTGTAACATTTTGGTGGATAGTAGTCTATTATGACTTGATCCTCTGGATCCAGAGATTCTATCTTTAGTTTTAAATTGATAATTAATTAATTTTAAATTGATAACTATTTAGTTGTGTAAAAATTGGTTGTTGCCTATGTACAGGCAGTTTTTACATAGTGGAGCCACCACGGAGGACATACGCAATACACAATTACGAACACAGTTAGGTAGACCAGCCATGAGTGGATCCTAGGGTCTTTGTTGGTCTGAAACATTATAACAATATATATATATATATGTATATATATATATATATATATATATATATATATATATATATATATATATATATGATGAATAAAACCACGAAGGAAAGGAAACACAGAATGGTGCTCAAGCGCTTTCGTCTAATAACATCCTCAGGAACAGTGAAGTACATAAAGAATTACAGCCTATATATAGGTTACAGAAAAAAAAAAAAAAAATATATATATATATATATATATATATATATATACAATAAACGGAGAAACAAACTTAAAGGATTGTGTGAGGGGCACACAGATTTATAAGGAAAACTATCGATTTTTAGCACAGGATTAAATGAATTGTTTCCAACCAATGTTATAGATAAAAAAATATACAAATTTATACTGAAATCTGCCAGGGTTTTAGCACTCTGCTCTTTTTGTATATAAAAATTGAAAATTATCGACTTTAAGCACAAGATTAAATGAATTGTTTCCAACCAATGTTATAAAAAAAAAAAAAAAAAAATTTATACTAGAAATCTGCCCGGGTTTTAGCACTCTACCCTTTTTTTGTATATAAAAATTGAAAAATAAAAGTTATTAGGGTGGCATACAAGTTTACCAAAGATTTAGCGTTCTACCTTTCTTATCTAAATCTGTTCTGAAGGAATTCAAAACAACAGGATCGAGTTGAAAAAGACCTTTGCTTATGTTGAAGTTATTTGTAAGTTGGATAATGGCAGACTCAAGAATATTTCTATTAACAATGTTGCTAGAGTGAAATAAAACTGAAGCATTATTCCAATCAATACAGTGGGATAACTCTGACAAATGGACAAAAAGGGCACTAGACAACTGTCCTGTTCTAACGGAATATTGATGCTGTTTTATACGTGTGTGCAAATCCTTTCCCGTCTGACCTATGTAAAAGGAATCACATTGTTTACAACCAATTTTATAGATAATGCCTGAATTATTGGTAGGGCTATTTTTTACTATGATAGTTTTCACAATATTGTTATATGAAAATACTACATTAATATCCAAAAGTTTAAGTACATTAGCAATGCCTAAAAAGCCCAAAAAAAATGGAAGTAGTAAAATATTTTTTGACAAAGTACGAGTGTTATTATTGACACGATAGAAAGTTCGTTTTGCCTTGTTGAGACAAGATTCCATAAACGCAGATGGATAACACAGATCACTTCCAATACCGTTGATTTTTTCTAATTCGGCATCGATGTATTCCGGACTGGCGATCCTAAGGGCGCGGAGAAACATTGAAGAAAAAATGGCCTTCTTAGTGGGGGTGTAATGTCCCGAGTAAAAGTGTACGTAGGACAAATTGTTTGTTTTTTTCCGATAGATACTAAACTTAAAACCTGGGCTTTCCCTATGTACACGCACATCCAAAAATGGGATTGAATTGTCTTGTTCCACTTCTAAAGTAAACTTAATGGAGGGGACTTGATCATTTAACTGAAGGAGGAAGTTATCCAGGTCAGATTCATGGGCCAGATACACAAAATATCGTCGACGTACCGCAACCAAGGGATGCCAACCCCCAGGATTCTCGGAATGTAAGTAATGCATGCAATTCGTATCCGACGAAAGTTTCTTACTAATTGTCTAGAGGAGCAAGTTCTTCCCAAATCCCTGCTTCCGATTCGCCTCAGACAAATTGACGACCATCCGTTCAACAACTTCAGCAGATTAATTTTAAAGAAACATATTGAAGTCACCAGACAAAATGAGTGGTCCGCCCTCAAAATTTAAACATCGCCAAACATAATTTTGTGACCGTTATTCCCCAACCGTGGATCCAACCTTTGTTTGATGAAATTTACAACGAGTTGCGTCGGAGAACTTCTTCACATCGTAACATTTTGGATCGAAAAATTAAAAGTCTCATTCGAAATAGTCAGTGGAGTAAAAAAGCAAGCTCAAAGTGTGTTTTGAACCTTTCTTCGAAAAACATTAGTGACGATGCAAAAAGTGCCCTTGGATATGGTATCTCCTTTTTTATTGTTAAAACACCTTCGGCTTTACAAATTTGTTACAGTCTCGCTCGTTTTGAAAAACAGTGTAATCTCCCTCAGTATTTGTTTAACATAGTTAAAGGCCTTGTTTATAGTGCGGCGAATAGTAATTACGAAGATAACTTTCCTAAACGTTTTCGCAATAGCCTCTCACAATTAAAAAAAGATGGGGAGCTCCATATTACTAAAGCAGACAAGGCTAACACCATAGTTATTATGGACAAAGTGGACTACATCAGAAAGATGAACGAGCTTCTCCAGGACCCCGCCACCTACAGCAAACTTAGGGAGAACCCGCAGGATGACGTCATCAAATCATTTAATAGTGGCTTGAAACGCATTCTCAAAGATCATAAGGACTTAATTCCGCTTTTCATGTCCACTTCACCTTCTCTGCCCTACCTTTACGGTCTTATTAAAACCCACAAACCTGGCAACCCTATGCGCCCTATTATTAGCTCGGTGGGCTCTATTACTTATAAACTCTCCAAATGGCTTGTCAAAGTCTTGTCCCGCATTCTCGGAACTATCTCTGATTCACATGTAAAAAATTCCATGGATCTTACTGAAAAATTGAGTAATGCACGTACTGAAACTAACGATAGATTGGTCAGTTTTGACGTTTGTTCATTGTTTACAAAAGTGCCGATTGACGATATGCTTGACTTTCTCTCCCAAGAATTACATAAGTATGACCTGCCACTACCTTCACACATTGTTTTGGAACTTATTAAGCTTTGCATCAAAGACTGTAAATTCACTTTCAATAACGAGTATTATCAACAAGTTTTTGGGATGGCCATGGGCAACCCCTTATCGCCCCTCCTCTCCAATATTTATATGGAGTTTTTCGAAATTACTTACATTCCGAGAATCCTGGGGGTTGGCATCCCTTGGTTGCGGTACGTCGACGATATTTTGTGTATCTGGCCCATGAATCGTGACCTGGATAACTTCCTCCTTCAGTTAAATGATCAAGTCCCCTCCATTAAGTTTACTTTAGAAGTGGAGCAAGACAATTCAATTCCATTTTTGGATGTGCGTGTACATAGGGAAAGCCCAGGTTTTAAGTTTAGTATCTATCGGAAAAAAACAAACAATTTGTCCTATGTACACTTTTACTCGGGACATGACACCCCGACTAAGAAGGCCATTTTTTCTTCAATGTTTCTCCGCGCCCTTAGGATCGCCAGTCCGGAATACATCGATGCCGAATTAGAAAAAATCAACGGTATTGGAAGTGATCTGTGTTATCCATCTGCGTTTATGGAATCTTGTCTCAACAAGGCAAAACGAACTTTCTATCGTGTCAATAATAACACTCGTACTTTGTCAAAAAATATTTTACTACTTCCATTTTTCCCGGGCTTTTTAGGCATTGCTAATGTACTTAAACTTTTGGATATTAATGTAGTATTTTCATATAACAATATTGTGAAAAATATCATAGTAAAAAATAGCCCTACCAATAATTCAGGCATTATCTATAAAATTGGTTGTAAACAATGTGATTCCTTTTACATAGGTCAGACGGGAAAGGATTTGCACACACGTATAAAACAGCATCAATATTCCATTAGAACAGGACAGTTGTCTAGTGCCCTTTTTGTCCATTTGTCAGAGTTATCCCACTGTATTGATTGGAATAATGCTTCAGTTTTATTTCACTCTAGCAACATTGTTAATAGAAATATTCTTGAGTCTGCCATTATCCAACTTACAAATAACTTCAACATAAGCAAAGGTCGTTTTCAACTCGATCCTGTTGTTTTGAATTCCTTCAGAACAGATTTAGATAAGAAAGGTAGAACGCTAAATCTTTGGTAAACTTGTATGCCACCCTAATAACTTTTATTTTTCAATTTTTATATAAAAAAAAGGGTAGAGTGCTAAAATCCGGGAAGATTTCCAGTATAAATTTGTATATATATATATATATATATATATATATATATTTATCTATAACATTGGTTGGAAACAATTCATTTAATCTTGTGCTAAAAATCGATAATTTTCAATTTTTATATACAAAAAGAGCAGAGTGCTAAAACCCGGGCAGATTTCCAGTATAAATTTGTATATTTTTTTATCTATAATATTGGTTGGAAACAATTCATTTAATCCTGTGCTAAAAATCGATAGTTTTTCCTTATAAATCTGTGTGCCCCTCACACAATCCTTTAAGTTTTTTTCTCCATTTATTGTATATATATATATTTTTTTTTTCTGTAACCTATATATAGGCTGTAATTCTTTATGTAGTTCAGTCTTCCTGAGGATGTCCTTAGACGAAAGCGCTTGAGCACCATTCTGTGTTTCCTTTCCTTCGTGGTTTTATTCATCATAATTATTTTTCACGTGTTACTTTCGTGAAATAATTTTCATATATATATATATATATATATATATATATATATATATATATATATATATATATATATATATATATATATATATATCAATGTATATATATATATATATATATATATATATATATATATATATACACCTTACAACCTTAGAAAGGTTTCGCGCGATGATTTCTCATTTCGCGAAGGTCAAGCTTGTCGCCCCTCCTCTCGAGTTGGCCTGGTGAAGTAGTGAGTTGGATTCTTGCGCTCTCCACCTCACGTAGCCAGGTACGCCCGGCTCATCGGGGATTGTTCTGAGCCAGGCGTCTAGTCTTCTTTTGATGATTTCCACTGCAACTCCCTTCGTGTTTCTTAGGTCTTTGGGCAACTCAGTAAACAGTTTTGGTCCTCTCACTACAAAACTATTTTCTTTCAGGGTTAAGGATGTTCCCTGTCTCGCCTTCAATTTGGGAATACGACACAGTCTACCGTTTCTACTTTCCTCCGTTATTTGGGGTTATAGGGTTCAGAGCAAGATTAGGGACTAGTTTCTCCATTATTTTCCAAGTGTAAATAATGGTGTATCTCTCTCTTCTCCTTTCCAGTGAATATAGGTCTAGTTCGCGTAACCTTTCCTAGTAATTTAGTTCTATGCACCCTTGGCTGTGAAGCTTCTCTGGATCCCTTCCAGCTGTCTAATGTCTTCTTTTTTATATGGGGATGTTAGGAAGGACCGAGCAGCATTCCAATTTGGGTATTATCATTACATTCCTATCCCTTCGTTCGTTTAAAAGTTCTCAATATCTGACCCGTTATTCTCTTTGCTCTGTTTACTGCTATCTTATTTATTTTGTGTTTCAAATTTCGCATCATCTGTCATTACAACCCCTAAATCTTTTGCTCTGGAATTTCTCTGAATTTCCTGTCCATTTGGGGTATCATATTCCATTGATTTTAAGTCTTCTCTTTTTCCGTACCGTAATAGGCGTCACTAATAGCTGAAATTTCTCGGTGTTAAACTTCATATTGTTGTCTTCTGTCCACTTTTAGATTCTGTTTATGTCGGTTTGTAGAGATCCTATGTCTTCTGGGTTTCTTATTTTTCTACTGATCTTTGTGTCATCCGCAAAGGATGTTACTGTGCTGTCTCTGGTAACGTCCTCATCTATGTCAGTTAGCATGATTATGAAGAGTAGTGGAGCTAATATTATTTCTTGTGGTACTGAGCTGAGGACCTCTGATTCTGATGAAGATACTCCTTGTACTGTAACGACTTGCCGCCGCTCACTAAGGAAATTATATTTCCATTTCCTTACTTTTCCTGTTATTCCCATATATTTCAGTTCATGTATTATGATTCTGTGGTCACACTTGTCGAACGCTTTAGCAAAGTCTGTGTATAATACATCATAGTTTCCATTACTTTCCAGTGAATCAATAATGTTGTAGTGTTCCATTAGTTGTGATAGGCATGATTTGCCTGACCGAAACCTGTGTTGGTTATCATTGAATGTTTCCCGAGTTTCCAAAAAGTCATAGATCAATATATATATATATATATATATATATATATATATATATATATATATATATATATACAGTGGTGTAGTGCTGTGGGAACGCGTGGGAACGGCGTTCCCTTACTTTTTTGGTCGACGGAACGGCGTTCCCTCACTATTTCAAATAATCCGAACTTACAAATCTCTAACGTCATGAAATTTTAATTCCCACCCCTAGAAGAAATATGAGAAAGAATCATTAACTGCTTCTTCTTTTAGCTTCGACTGAGGCAATGCTAGCCTATAAAGATCTGGTGAAACAGTCACCACGGCGTACCAGTTGTTAACTTTTTTTAGTTAATCATTCCAGTTGTTAGCTATTTTTATTGATCGTACTGGGTGTCGTACATCTAATGACACTGGAAATACTGCATCTTCAACCTTGGAATATATCCTAATATCCAATGCATATGACCTCAAAATATCCCTGAAATTGGTCAGATTTCAAAAGATTTCCCGGGGGCTTACAGTGCCCCCGGTCCCCCAGCTGTATGGGCTCGCCGCGCTCGCCATTGTCCCCCCCCGCATCTGAGTAACACTTTCAAAATGCGTTCCCTTATTTCTTTATTTAGCACTACACCACTGTATATATATATATATATATATATTATATCAGTGGCGTGCGGTCCATGGAAGCAAGGGAAGCAATGCTTCCCTATTCAAAGAAAGAAGAAAATGCTGTATTATACTTTAAAGTTTAAACAGTTCAATATGTGTTAATAATTTGTACAAAATCATTTTATTATACTATTTATAGCATTTGATTGGTAATCAGGTGAATACATAGTATATACATTGGTTGCCGTTCGTGCAAAAACCTTTAAGAAAGCCGACGCAAAAAATCTCGAGTTGGACAACAATTCACGAAATGCATCCTTTTTTCCCAATGACTTTCGCTTTTTTTACTGTTACAAATTGTTTCTTTCCATTCTAAAAACTCATTTAATGTTTAATAATGTAGTATTTATTGAATAAACAAGTTTCATATATAGTTTTTTACTAAAAAATTCCATGGCCATGTTAAGCGAAAAAGAATATATATTTATCGTTATTTTATCCTTCCCTATGTCAAAAAGGAAGCAATTTAGAAATCGCTGTCCAGATCTTATCTTGATAGTTAATTTTCTGAAATATCTGGCAACTTACGTGCTGTCTGCTGTCATTCTCTCATTTAAAGCGAATACGTAACTACGCTAGAAATGCGCAAGGGTAAGAAAGGCTTGCAAGTTTAGCTTTAATCTCAATTGAGAAAAGCTTCTTAAGGATATGAAAACCGATGCTTTTACGAAGAAATAATAGATATATTTAATAAAAAAGAAAGAAGATAGAATAACTCATAAGTAAAGTAAGTAGATGATTATATGTTTGTTTTTATTATATACGAGTATTTAAAGTTTTATTTTATTTTTTATAATCTTTGTTGTTTTTGCTTGAATTGCTTCCCCTTGACGAAAAATCACCGCACGCCACTGATACTATATATATATATATATATATATATATATATATTATACTGTATATGAATATATATATATTGAGATATATATACAGGGTGTCCCAGAATTAACTATCTATTTCAATGAAATCGGACAAATTTTTTAAAACACACTTTTATTTATGTTTATCATGTTCAATATGTGTTAAAAATGTATAAATTTCTAAATTTTTTTCATAATTTTATTTTCATAATTTTTTCATTATCTGGTCCAATGAAAGACCGTCTGAAGTCATAGAATGGCAAAGAGACTCTCCAAAAGTTAACGTGTGGCTTGGAATGACCAAATCGAAAATTTATGGCCCATTCTTCTTTGCGAAGCAACTGTAACAGGTACCGTCTACCTTGATATGCTTCAGCAGTTTCTCGAACCACAGCTTCTTGATGATGGCTTGATAATGTTGTGTTTCAACAAGATGGAGCACCATAAATTTTGGATTTGGTCATTCCAAACCACACGTTAACTTTTGGAGAGTCTCTTTGCCATTCTATGACTTCAGATGGTCTTTCGTTGGACCAGATAATGAAAAAATTATGAAAATAAAATTCTGAAAAAAATTTAGAAATTTATACATTTTTAACACAATATTAAACATGATAAACATAAATAAAAGTGTGTTTTTAAAAAATTTGTCCGATTTCATTGAAATAGATAGTTAATTCTGGGACACTCTGTATATATATATATATATATATATATATATATATATATACACATCAATATAATATATATATATATATATATATATATAGGGTAGGTTGATTTTGGAACTGTGATCTTGGACTAGTCTAGATAGAAAGGTATTAATGTATAAAAAACGTTGCACCAACTCATATTTGTGAAAATGATTGTATTTTTTGAGGATTGTTAATTAAGTTGTAAAATTGCCGAATTTTACGCATAAAATCGCGCGCGCGGCATTCGCGCAATGTAAACAAACAAAATATCGGACCTTATTTCATGAAAATAATCAATTAAAATTTGGCTTTTTTAACAAAACGATGCTTGAAACTTATTGTAAATGCATTATAGATGTTTATTAGTGTATTATTTTGTTATTTTATGATGCGTTCATTTAATTGTTTATTTTCAGATATTTCATAAAAATGGGTGAAAAACGGAAGTCTGCAGTGGCCAGCCTTCCCCTTTGGATAAAACAGAGCCTCCTACCCTCCGCCAAGTTATTCAGTACAGTTATTTCCTCCAAAACAGCCACCCGGACTTGAAAGACTATGATATTGCTAAAATGATAGCAAAGGATGTGAATGAGATCTGGCAGGCAGTGAACCCGCGGCTGCCCCTGTATGAAGAATATTATGGTGGAAATTGGTGGATAAAGTGTGCTCAAGAAAGCAAATGAGATAAACAGGAAATCTCTTTCTACAGTCCAGAGCAGAATCTGGAGGAAAAGCTGGATAAACTTTTTGACATTTCTGCTTGCACCTGTAAGCTACCTGTTCGTCCCTGTGATGACAATGCTGTGAAGTGCAAGAAAGAAAATTGTCAAACACAGCACATAATCTGCACTTTTCCTCCCAGTAAGAAAGTAATGCTATTATTTTTTTAACTTTTAACTGGCCTAACTTAGTGCGATTAGGTGCCTTTTAAATGGAAGGAAATTCAATGCTTGTAATTGAAAAATATCCGCATTTTCCTCCTGTAATCTTCCTTTCCCCACCCCCTGGTAATAGAAATTAATAATCAATTTTTTTTCAGGATTTTACCTCTTATTTTAGATCCGCTATTTATTATACTTTAATATTTCAGGTTCCAGTAGAGGAGAGGGAATACTTGAGAGATCAGAGGGCCAAAATAGGACCCAAGGGCTCTTTCCAGCTGGGATCTGTGGATAAAGCTGCTGTGAAGAGAGACCAGAGGGCTGCAGCTGAAGCAGAAAGATTACAGAGCCAGATTCAACAGCAGCAGGAAGGTGGATTTGGCCACTTTTGCCTCCACACCTTCACAAGATATTTCTTTTGAATCCAGCTCAGGAGAATCAACAGAGGTAATATATATTTTTTCTTATATCTTATCCCATTTTTACCCAAATTTATCTCTACCTTTTGTCCCTATTTCCCCCCTTTTTTCCCCCATTTTCTCTTTAGTAATTTATTCTTTTTTTCGCCCATTTTCGCCGACTTTTTACTTGAATTTTTACCCATTTTTCCCCCTATTTTCCCACTTTTTTCCCCCATTTTCGTTTAAGTAATTTATTCTTATTTCCGCCCATTTTCGTCGATTTTTACCCATATTTTTCCCTACTTTTCCTCTATTTTCCCCCATTTTCGCTTTAGTAATTTATTTTTTATTTTCATTTCAGCCATCTGGTGGTGAAGCTGAAGAGTTCAAGCCAAGGAGGAACCCAAGTGGAGGTTACAGCTTTTTGAAAACCCCCAGATATGCCATGGAACTGATCAGGGGTGATGTTTCTTCCAATCTTGGGGCAAGTCTTGCTAATGCCTTCCTCCTGGACTTACAAGCTATGGACCTGCTTAAGCCTGGCCTTGATGTGAGACAGATAATAGTTGATAAATCGAAAATGGACAGGGAAAAAGCTAGAATGAAAGTGAAAAGTGATGAAAAGCACAATGAGGGTCTGGAAAAATTAGTCTGTATTGGGGTTGATGGGAAAGTTGACAAGGACACTTTGCCGTACAGAGAAGTTAAGGATGAAAATGGGGAGACTAAGCTGAAGAAAGGAAAGGGACAAGAGCACCATTTGACTTTCACAAAGGAGCCGGGAACTGAAAGTGGAACATATCTTACTCACAGAGTCATCCCAATTAAAGGTGCGACTGGAGTTCTTCTTGGTGAAGAAGTTGCTAGTGTCTTGGAGGAGTTTAACAGTGTTCATACCCTGAAAGCTGTCCTCCTTGACAACACAAATACAAACACTGGCTGGGAGGGAGGCCTTGTAACAGCTTTGGAAAATAAAATTGAGCCGAAATTGCACACCATTGGCTGTTCACTCTATAAGAATGCGCTTCCTTTCAGAGCAGTTTTCAAGCATCTTGATGGCAGTACCAAAAGTCCCACTGCTTTCACTGGTCCGCTGGGAAAACTCTGTGAAATTGACTACCAAGATCTGCCACAAGTGGAATTCACCAAACTCAGTTGGCCCCATGGATGACATGGAATTTGCTGAGGAGACACTGAATAATCTCAGTAGCGACCAGAGGCTTCTTTTGGAGTATGTGCTTGGAATTTCCAGAGGCAAAGTCAACCCAATATTTGCTGCCTGGAAAATTGGACCATTAAACCATGCAAGATGGTTGACTTTGGTAATTAGATTGATGTGTCTGTGGACCAGAGGAGCTTACCCTCCAGAACTACAGGATAAGCTTTACCAGGCCATCAAGTTCATTGTGGAAGTGTATGCAGTCACATGGTTTGAGATCAAAACGGACAGCAAGTTCCACAATCAGCAGCTGTACATCTTCAACATGATCCAGAGGATGAAGCAGCAGTCTGAAGAAATCCAGGGTGTTGCTTTCAATAACCTGAAGTACAATGCTTTTGCCTTGCTGCCCGAGAATGTGCTGTACTCCATGATGAAGTCTGATGACTTGGAAGTGAGAGAAGCTGCTCTCAAGAAAATTCTGTCCATCAGGTAAGCATTTATTAATTTAAAAAAATGTAAAAAAAAAAATTTGATTAAAGGGATTTATTTAATAAAAAAAAGGCCCGAGTTCTATAAATCCCCAGAATCGAATTATTTTTCACATTTTCTTATCCCAATTCCCCCCTCCCCTCTGATAATGGAAATAATCTTACCTTCTTTCTGAAAAAAAATTCGATTATGGGGATTTATAGAACTCGGGCTTTTTTTTTTTTTAATTTAAGTTAAATTAAATCAGCAATTCTGAGATAATAGAGATAAATCTTAAACTGGAATAAAAAATAAATTAATATTATTCTTTCAGAAGTGAGAAGCCAGCCAAGAAGAGGCTGAAGAAGATCACAGCCATCAACATTGAAGCTACCCACTGGTCAGAACTAATCAACCTTTCTCAAAGTGGCATCTGTGAACCTGCTCTCACAGAAGACTTTTCTGACCAGGAGCTTCAAGAAGCATTGCTGAATGGCACCAAGCTGGAGCTGCCTGATCTGCCTTCACATTCTCAGAGTGTTGAAAGGGCCGTGAAGCTGACATCTGAAGCTTCCCATACTGTTTATGGACTCGAATCAAGGAACAAACACATTCTGGCCAAAGCCCTAAGCCTCCAGATGAGGCCTTCCTTTGCTTCTAAGGGCTCTTACAGTGAAAATTATGATGATCTTGGGATCTAAATGTGTCTATTTAACTCTGTACATGTTTTTTTTACTTTTTTTCAATAAAATTGTAACTTTTTTCAGGATTTTTTTATGAAAATAGCATGAATTTTTCGGCCGAAAATTGAGAAAATACGATATTTTTCGGTACGATTTTTTAACGATTTTTGAAACGGTTTCCTCAAAAAACGGTTAAAGCTAGGGATCTGAAATGTTTTTGTCAGTTATTATCATATTAAGCCCTGACTATCTCGAGTAATCCAAAGTCGATATCTAAAAAAATGTGGAAAATCAACCTACCTTAATATATATATATATACACACACACACATCAATATATATATACACATCAAAATATATATATATATATATATATATATATATACACACATCAATATACAGTATATATATATATATATATATATATATACACATACATCAATATATATAATTATATATATCAATGAAACTGAAAATGAAAAGGTTTATTGGCAGAGTATAGTTCATATGACAAATATTATTAATACAATGACAGTTCATATACTAAGGCTAGAAATATATACAATTGATTAGAAATAATACTGTAATGTCGAAGTTAAGTGGAGCTTCAGAAAGACGTTATCGTACTCAGAAGTCCATAGCTTAGAGGATAAATGGCAGGACTCATGGATAGCTTGGATGATCAGGTTGGTTGATTTTTTAATTCTTTCCATTAGACTGTTGAGCACGTCTTGTTACCTCCGGGAAGCTCTGGACATTGCGGGTAACAAACATTTGCGAAGCTGAGCATCTTGGGGGTAATTTATGTAAGAGTCTAAAAGACCTGTTGTACAGCAAATTTAGGGTTCTGCCAGATCGTTTTTTATAATTCACCTAGAGTTGCTGTCCGTATATATTACGGCAAAAAGTACGAAAGAGAGTGTCTTTAGCTTCACTTGTACAGAATCGAAAGTTCCTTATGGTCACCTTTGGTTAAGCTTTTGTTAGCTACCGCCCCAATTGTTCCATTTGACGAAGGTCAAGCATTTCACTTCACCTTAGACATACAGTTTAACGTGGAATCCGAACGACGCCCCATCAGCAGCCCAGCGTCTTAACCACTAGGCCGCCTAGGGTACCCATTTATCTACCAACCACTTTCTTTATTGTGTGAAAGGATGAACAGCTGGGTTTTGTTGCGCGCCAGCTGCCGTCGGGTCTCGAACCCGGGGCTGATGGATTCGTAGTCAGCGACGCTATCCACTACACCACTGAGGTCATATTCGCTTTAGCACACAGGCTTCGAGATTGTTTTCTTATATCCGAGTCATCACTCAAGGAGCTGGTAATAGTTTGACCCAAATACTTAAACTCTTGTACTTCCTCAATTACTTTACCATTCATTTTAAACGTTATATCAGCTGGCTGATTACAGCCTTTAGGTTGAAAAGTGCATAACCTTAGTTTTTGTAACATTAAAAAGAATATCATGTTTCTGCGAATACACTTCGCAGACTTTTAGTAGCCGATCCAGACCTTTAACAGAGGGAATTATTAACACCATATCATCGGCATAAAGTAAGTTATTTATCCTTGTGTTATCTGTAAAACATCCCACTGTTGCCTCATTAAGTGAAGCAATTAATCCGTCAATATACACATTAAACAGCATAGGGGAGAGCAAGGTGCCTTGTCTCACCCCGCAAGAGGAGCCAAAACACTCGGATAGTACATTGCCCCACCTAACAGTGAAAGATTGGTGGGAATACCAAAATTTCAATAAATTTAATATGTACATGGGAACCTTCCTGTCTTCTAGTTTGGAAATAAAATATTATTGTTCACCCGATCATATGCCTTACTTAAATCAAGGAAACAGCTATAAATGGTTGAATTACTGTCAATGTATTTAGATATTGTTTCTTTAAGTACATAGATACACAGGTCAGTTGAGTGGGATCTTTTAAAGTCAAACTGATTAGGAGATGTCCATAGGAAATCATTTAATCGGAGTAACAAGAATTTTTCTAGTAGTTTCGAGAAACAGGAAGTGACAGCAATAGGCCTGTAATTATTGCTGGACAGAATGTCTCCATACTTATTTTTGACCAGGGGCAAGATATATACCCTCATGAACTCTGCAGGGATATAGCTATAAGTAAGCATGGCTGAGAGGAGCAATGATATATGCAGACATACTATGTCATTTGCATATTTTAAGTGCTCATTCGATAAGTCTTCTACCCCTGACGCAGAACAAGTCTTTAACTCTTTAATTAACCTCTTTACTTCAGAAAATGATATCAAAGTATTTTCCCTTGTCCCTCCCACAATCGTTCCGCTGCAATTTATCTTAAGATTATCCCTACTCACACTGTTAAGAATGTTAGAATAGTGGGTTTTCCACAGCTTTGCAATTTCATCCTCCCCCGACACCCCAACGATTGTCGGAGGGAGGACATTTTTCACACCCTTTTGATTCTTAACAAATTTCCAAAATTTGTTAATATCGTTATTTATGCGAGCTTCACAGGCTTTTGATGCTCGAATAGACTCTTCTTCCTGTTTACATCGCCTTATGGCCGTCTTATACTGACCCTTATTTCTACATGGCAAATGAGATTTAACGTCGATAAGTGCAAAATTTTGCATATAGGTTCGCGTAATGGTAATTTTGCGTATAGTATGTCAGGGAAAGATTTAAGAAGCGTAGAGCAGGAAAAAGATTTAGGAGTTATAGTCACTGGTGATTTAAAATTAGCGAAACAAAGTACAGCAGTGGTCAATAAGGCGAACAAAGTGTTAGGTTTTATAGCTCGAAATTTTGAGTACAAACTGCGCGATATTATAGTACTTCTTTATAAATCATTAGTTACATCACGTTTGGAGTACGCGGTCCAATTTTGGAGTCCGCATATGCGCAAAGATATAGACAAAATCGAAAGAGTTCAAAGCCGAGCAACTAAGATGATTCCGTCGCTTAGGTCAAAGTCGTACGAAGATAGGCTTATGGAGTTAAAATTGACTACACTCGAGACTAGGAGGCTAAGGGGTTATCTAATCCAGTTTTTCAAAATTATGAATGGGTTCGATAACGTACTGTAGATATAGATAGCTTTTTCGAAATATCTCAGTATAATAGGACTAGAAATAACGAGTATAAGTTGAAAAGTAGACGGTTCGAGACAGCAGTTGCCAAAAACTTTTTTACGCATAGAATAGTAAATAACTGGAATAGTTTGCCGGTAAAAGTAATTAGTAGCACTTCTATAAACATGTTTAAAAATCGATTAGACGCATATGCTGATAGATTGGGTACAGTTTAAAGTAGTAAAATTAAGGCTTCGTGGTGATAGATCCCAATGGTGATAGATCCCAGTGTAACATATTTGTGGATAGTAGACTATTATGACTTGATCCTCTGGATCCAGAGATTCTATCTTTAGTTTTAATTCAATAATTAATTAGTTTTAAATTGATAATTATTTACTTTTGTAAAAATTGGTCGTTGCCAATGTACAGGCAGTTTTTGCATAAATTTCTTAGGTTCTTGTGGTTCGGAACCCACGTAAAATTGTATGTCCCCTCCACCACCACGGAGGACGTACACAATACACAATTACGAACACAGTTAGGTAGACCAGCCATGAGTGGATCCTAGGGTCTTTGTTGGTCTGAAACATTATAAATATAGCATATATATAATATCTCTCTCTCTCTCTCTCTCTCTCTCTCTATATATTATATATTATATATATATATATATATATATTGATATATATATATATTATATACATATATATATACATACATATATATATATATTGATATATATATATATATATATATATATATACAGTATATGTATGTATATATATATATATATATATACATTCAACTGCAAAGAACACGCAGTATAAATAACGTAAAGAACGACGCTTGTATAGGAGATATTCCGCGCAAGACGAGAAGAGAAAACAACAAATGAAAAAATGAAGTACCACCTGGGAATCGAACCCGGGATCTTCCGATTGCCGGTCAGACGCGACAACCATACACCATGGACTCCACTCTTCAAATGCCGTAATTCCTCTACATACTCGCAGAAACCAATGCCCCAAGGGGCACCTCCCGCTTGCCGTAACATTATATACATTCAACTGCAAAGAACACGCAGTATAAATAACGTAAAGAACGACGCTTGTATAGGAGATATTCCGCGCAAGACGAGAAAGAGAAAAACCAAATGAAAAATGAAGTACCACCTGGGAATCGAACCCGGGATCTTCCGATTGCCGGTCAGACGCGATAACCACTACACCATGGACTCCACTCTTCCAAAGCCGTATTCCTCTACATACTCGCAGAAACCAATGGCCCCAAGGGGGCACCTCCCGCTTGCCGTAACATTATATACATTCAACTGCAAAGAACAGCAGTATAAATAACGTAAAGAACGACGCTTGTATAGGAGATATTCCGCGCAAGACGAGAAAGAGAAAACAACAATGAAAAAAGAAGTAACCACCTGGGAATCGAACCCGGATCTTCCGATTGCCGGTCAGACGCGATAACCACTACACCATGGACTCCACTTCCAATGCCGTAATTCCTCTACATACTCGCAGAAACCAATGCCCAAGGGGGCACCTCCCGCTTGCCGTACACATTATATACATTCAACTGCAAAGAACACGCAGTATAAATAACGTAAAGAACGACGCTTGTATAGGAGATATTCCGCGCAAGACGAGAAAGAGAAAACAACAAATGAAAAAATGAAGTACCACCTGGGAATCGAACCCGGGATCTTCCGATTGCCGTCAACGCGATAACCACTACACCATGGACTCCACTCTTCCAAATGCCGTAATCCTCGACATACTCGCAGAAAAACCAATGCCCCAAGGGGGCAAGCGGGAGGTGCCCCCTTGGGCATTGGTTTTCTGCGAGTATGTAGAGGAATTACGCATTTGGAAGAGTGGAGTCCATGGTGTAGTGGTTATCGCGTCTGACCGCAATCGGAAGATCCGGGGTCGATTCCCAGGTGGTACTTCATTTTTTCATTTGTTGTTTTCTCTTTCTCGTCTTGCGCGGAATATCTCCTATACAAGCGTCGTTCTTTACGTTATTTATACTGCGTGTCTTTGCAGTTGAATGTATATAATGTTACGGCAAAGGCGGGAGGTGCCCTTGGGGCATTGGTTTTCTGCGAGTATGTAGAGGAATTACGGCATTTGGAAGAGTGGAGTCCTGGTGTAGTGGTTATCGCGTCTGACCGGCAATCGGAAGATCCCGGGTTCGATTCCCAGGGTGGTACTTCATTTTTTCATTTGTTGTTTTTCTCTTTCTCGTCTTGCGCGGAATTTCCTATACAAGCGTCGTTCTTTACGTATTTATACTGCGTGTTCTTTGCAGTTGAATGTATATAAATGTTACGGCAAGCGGGAGGTGCCCCTTGGGGCATTGGTTTTGCGCGAGTATGTAGAGGAATTACGGCATTTGGAAGAGTGGAGTCCATGGTGTAGTGGTTATCGCGTCTGACCGGCAATCGGAAGATCCCGGGTTCGATTCCCAGGTGGTACTTCATTTTTCATTTGTTGTTTTCTCTTTCTCGTCTTGCGCGGAATATCTCCTATACAAAGCGTCGTTCTTTACGTTAATTTATACTGCGTGTTCTTTTGCAGTTGAATGATATAATGTTACGGCAAGCGGGAGGTGCCCCTTGGGCATTGGTTTCTGCGAGTATGTAGAGGAATTACGGCATTTGGAAGAGTGGAGTCCATGTGTAGTGGTTATCGCGTCTGACCGGCAATCGGAGATCCCGGTTTCGATTCCAGGTGGTACTTCCATTTTTTCATTGTTGTTTTCTCTTTCTCGTCTTGCGCGGAATATCTCCTATAACAAGCGTCGTTCTTTACGTTATTTATACTGCGTGTTCTTTGCAGTTGAATGTATAAATGTTACGGCAAGCGGGAGGTGCCCCCTGGGCATTGGTTTCTGCGATGTAGAGGGAATTACGGCATTTGGAAGAGTGGAGTCCATGGTGTAGTGGTTATGCGTCTGACCGGCAATCGGAAGATCCCGGGTTCGATTCCAGGTGGTACTTCATTTTTTCATTTGTTGTTTCTCTTTCTCGTCTTGCGCGGAATATCTCCTATACAAGCGTCCGTCTTTACGTTATTTATACTGCGTGTTCTTTGCAGTTGAATGTATATAATGTTACGGCAAGCGGGAGCTGCCCCCTTGGGGCATTGGTTTCTGCGAGTATGTAGAGGAATTACGGCATTTGGAAGAGTGGAGTCCATGGTGTAGTGGTTATCGCGTCTGACCGGCAATCGGAAGATCCCGGGTTCGATTCCCAGGTGGTACTTCATTTTTTCATTTGTTGTTTTCTCTTTCTCGTCTTGCGCGGAATATCTCCTATACAGCGTCGTTCTTTACGTTATTTATACTGCGTGTTCTTTGCAGTTGAATGTATATAATGTTAACGGCAAGCGGGAGGTGCCCCTTGGGGCATTGGTTTCTGCGAGTATGTAGAGGAATTACGGCATTTGGAAGAGTGGAGTCCATGGTGTAGTGGTTATCGCTTCGTCTGACCGGCAATCGGAAGATCCCGGGTTCGATTCCCAGGTGGTACTTCATTTTTTCATTTGTTGTTTTCTCTTTCTCGTCTTGCGCGGAATATCTCCTATACAAGCGTCGTTCTTACGTTTATTTATACTGCGTGTTCTTTGCAGTTGAATGTATATAATGTTACGGCAAGCGGGAGGTGCCCCCTTGGGGCATTGGTTTCTGCGAGTATGTAGAGGAATTACGGCATTTGGAAGAGTGGAGTCCATGGTGTAGTGGTTATCGCGTCTGACCGGCAATCGGAAGATCCCGGGTTCGATTCCCAGGTGGTACTTCATTTTTTCATTTGTTGTTTTCTCTTTCTCGTCTTGCGCGGAATATCTCCTATACAAGCGTCGTTCTTTACGTTATTTATACTGCGTGTTCTTTGCAGTTGAATGTAATAATGTTACGGCAAGCGGGAGGTGCCCCCTTGGGGCATGGTTTCTGCGAGTATGTAGAGGAATTACGGCATTTGGAAGAGTGGAGTCCATGGTGTAGTGGTTATCGCGTCTGACCGGCAATCGGAAGATCCCGGGTTCGATTCCCAGGTGGTACTTCATTTTTTCATTTGTTGTTTTCTCTTTCTCGTCTTGCGCGGAATATCTCCTATACAGCGTCGTTCTTTACGTTATTTATACTGCGTGTTCTTTGCAGTTGAATGTATATAATGTTACGGCAAGCGGGAGGTGCCCCCTTGGGGCATTGGTTTTCTGCGAGTATGTAGAGGAATTACGGCATTTGGAAGAGTGGAGTCCATGGTGTAGTGGTTATCGCGTCTGACCGGCAATCGGAAGATCCCGGGTTCGATTCCCAGGTGGTACTTCATTTTTTCATTTGTTGTTTTCTCTTTCTCGTCTTGCGCGAATATCTCCTATACAAGCGTCGTTCTTTACGATATATATATATATATATATTATATATATTGATATATTATATATATATACATATATATATACATACATATTATATATATTGATATATATATATATATATATATATATATATACAGTATATGTATGTGTATATATATATATATATATATATATAACTGTATATATATATATATATATATATATATATATATAATATATATATATAGTATATATATATATATATATATATATATATATATATATATATATGTATATTGATATATATATATATATAATCGTAAAGAACGACGCTTGTATAGGAGATATTCCGCGCAAGACGGTGTAGTGGTGTAGATGGTGTAGTGGTTATCGCGTCTGACCGGCAATCGGAAGATCCCGGGTTCGATTCCCAGGTGGTACTTCATTTTTTCATTTGTTGTTTTCTCTTTCTCGTCTTGCGCGGAATATCTCCTATACAAGCGTCGTTCTTTACGTTATTTATACTGCGTGTTCTTTGCAGTTGAATGTATATAATGTTACGGCAAGCGGGAGGTGCCCCCTTGGGGCATTGGTTTCTGCGAGTATGTAGAGGAATTACGGCATTTGGAAGAGTGAGAGTCCATGGTGTAGTGGTTATCGCGTCTGACCGGCAATCGGAAGATCCCGGGTTCGATTCCCAGGTGGTACTTCATTTTTTCATTTGTTGTTTTCTCTTTCTCGTCTTGCGCGGAATATCTCCTATACAAGCGTCGTTCTTTACGTTATTTATACTGCGTGTTCTTTGCAGTTGAATGTATATAATGTTACGGCAAGCGGGAGGTGCCCCCTTGGGGCATTGGTTTCTGCGAGTATGTAGAGGAATTACGGCATTTGGAAGAGTGGAGTCCATGGTGTAGTGGTTATCGCGTCTGACCGGCAATCGGAAGATCCCGGGTTCGATTCCCAGGTGGTACTTCATTTTTTCATTTGTTGTTTTCTCTTTCTCGTCTTGCGCGGAATATCTCCTATACAAGCGTCGTTCTTTACGTTATTTATACTGCGTGTTCTTTGCAGTTGAATGTATATAATGTTACGGCAAGCGGGAGGTGCCCCCTTGGGGCATTGGTTTCTGCGAGTATGTAGAGGAATTACGGCATTTGGAAGAGTGGAGTCCATGGGTAGTGGTTATCGCGTCTGACCGGCAATCGGAAGATCCCGGGTTTCGATTCCCAGGTGGTACTTCATTTTTTCATTTGTTGTTTTCTCTTTCTCGTCTTGCGCGGAATATCTCCTATACAAGCGTCGTTCTTTACGTTATTTATACTGCGTGTTCTTTGCAGTTGAATGTATATAATGTTACGGCAAGCGGGAGGTGCCCCTTGGGCATTGGTTTCTGCGAGTATGTAGAGGAATTACGGCATTTGGAAGAGTGGAGTCCATGGTGTAGTGGTTATCGCGTCTGACCGGCAATCGGAAGATCCCGGGTTCGATTCCCAGGTGGTACTTCATTTTTTCATTTGTTGTTTTCTCTTTCTCGTCTTGCGCGGAATATCTCCTATACAAGCGTCGTTCTTTACGTTATTTATACTGCGTGTTCTTTGCAGTTGAATGTATATAATGTTACGGCAAGCGGGAGGTGCCCCCTTGGGGCATTGGTTTCTGCGAGTATGTAGAGGAATTACGGCATTTGGAAGAGTGGAGTCCATGGTGTAGTGGTTATCGCGTCTGACCGGCAATCGGAAGATCCCGGGTTCGATTCCCAGGTGGTACTTCATTTTCATTTTTTGTGTTTTCTCTTTCTCGTCTTGCGCGGAATATCTCCTATACAAGCGTCGTTCTTTACGTTATTTATACTGCGTGTTCTTTGCAGTTGAATGTATATATTATATATATATATTAATATATATCAATATATATATTTATATATATTATTTATATGTATATATATATATATATATATATATATATAATATATTTCAATATATATCAATATATATATATTATATATGTATATATATATATATATATATTATATATATATATATATATATATATATATATATATGTGTACCACAGGGGAAAAGGGCTGACGACTAAAAGGGGAAAGTGTTTACCCTCCACAATTCCATACAAAAATGACTTGAAAGCACACACACACAACCTCATTGCTGCAATTTCTCTCTCAATTGTACTGTACTTTCACTCTGCCTTACTGAATCTTCAGATACATACCCAATTACTCTCCTTCCTTCCTGTCCTTTATCTCCCTGGAACTGGCACAAGCACCCGCCCATACAAAATCTACTCGCATCTGTATACAATTCTAGCAAACTCGCTCCTTCACTCAGGTCTGGATAAGCGAACTCCACATCTTTCGCTGCTTCCACTCATTTGCTCAAACGCTTCATTCATCTTCTCAGTCCACACCAATTGAGTACTACCTTTCATTCCAGTCACTTCGGTCAGGGGTTTCGAAATCCCAGAGCAGCCCGCTATAAATTTCCTTTGAAACTCTACAAGTCCCAGAAAAGATCTAAGCTCATGGACTGTCCCAGGTTTCGGGAACTCCCTGACTTTTTCCATATACTCCCCATTCTTTCGTATACCACTTGAACTCACCTTGTGCCCAGAAATGCCGCACTTTCCCTGAACCACTCACACTTACTTGGTTTCACTCGTAATCCAACTTCATCCAACACTTGCAGTACCTCTTTCATTATCTTCAGGTCTGTCATAATCAAAATGTCATCTATGAAACAGATGACATTTTCCATTGCAAACTTACCAAGAACACAATTCATTGCTCTCTGAAATGCAGCAGATGCAGCTGTAAGTCTGAACGAGAGAGCCCAGAACATATAATGGCTCCTGGCTGTGGAGAAAGCAGTTATAGGATGAGACTCTGGCTCAACTGGCATCTGGTAATAGCCCCTCAACAAATTTAATTTACTAAACACCCTCTTTCCATGCAAAGAGTATACACTTTCATTTATCAAGCACACCAGAAACCTGTTTTTCACTGTCCTTTCATTCACCATTCGATAATATACTGGGGGGAGCCGGAGGAAAATTTGTATGTTATAGACCCTACGGTCATAGTTATAATACCTTTTCATAATGGTAATATTTTGGATAATATTGTGGTTAGTGAGGGAGCGGTAATGCGCTATATTGATAAAATGAAAATGCGTAAATCACCAGGGCCGGATTCCCTATATCCCATACAACTAAAAGAATTAAAAGATAGCATTGTTGTGCCGCTAAGAAAGATTTTTAATGCATCTATTTCTGAGGGGTGCGTACCAGATAATTTCAAGTTAGCAAACGTAACACCAATCTTTAAGAAAGGCGATAAAGGTGCGGCGGGAAATTATAGGCCACTCAGTTTAATGTCTGTTGTAGGTAAGCTACTGGAATCAATAATTAGGGATCATATAGTCGAACACTTAGAATTGCATAAACTAGTTAGAAATACGCAGCACAGTTTTAGGTGAAAAAAATCTTGCTTAACTAATCTTTTAGAATTTTTTCAAAGCGTGGTTGACGTTTACGATAGTCATCGGGCGGTTGATGTAGTGTATTTAGATTTTCAAAAAGCGTTTGACACCGTACCGCACAAAAGACTCATTGAAAAATCTAAGGCTCATGGAATCGTGGGTGTAGTAATAAATTGGATAGAAGAGTGGTTGCGAGGTAGGAAACAGAGGGTGGTCGTTGATGGAGCGGAGTCGTGTTGGGCTAATGTAGCGAGTGGCATTCCTCAGCGTTCTGTATTCGGCCCCTTGCTTTTCCTTATATACTGTATATTAACGATTTAGATGTCGGCCTAGTCAGTACAGTTTCAAAGTTTGCGGATGACACGAAGCCAGGTCGTAGGACGATTAATGACGAAGATAGAGGTAAAATCCAGGAAGATCTGAATAAAATCGTTGATTGCTCAGTCACATGGCAAATGAGATTTAATGTCGATAAGTGCAAAATTTTGCATATAGGTTCGTGTAACGGTAATTTTGCATATAGTATGTCAGGGAAAGTGTTAACAAGCATAGAGCAGGAAAAAGATTTAGGAGTAATAGTCACTGGTGATTTAAAAGTAGCGAAACAAAGTACAGCAGCGGTCAATAAGGTGAACAAAGTGTTAGGTTTTATAGCTCGGAATTTTGAGTACAAATCACGCGATATTATAGTTCCTCTTTATAAATCATTAGTTAGACCCAATTTGGAGTACGTGGTCCAATTTTGGAATCCATATATGCGCAAAGATATAGACAAAATCGAAAGAGTTCAAAGATGAGCAACTAAGGTGATTCCATCGCTTAGGTCAAAGTCGTACGAGGATAGGCTTAAGGAGTTAAAATTGACTACACTCGAGACTCGGAGGCTAAGGGGAGATCTAATCAAGGTTTTCAAAATTATGAATGGGTTCAATAACGTAGATAGAGATAGCTTTTTCGAAATATCTCAATATAATAGGACTAGAAATAATGGGTGTAAGTTGACAAGTAGAAGGTTCGAGACAACAGTTACGAAAAACTTTTTTACGCATAGAATAGTAAATAGGTGGAATAGTTTGCCGGTAGAAGTAATTAATAGCACGTCTAAAAACATGTTCAAAAATTGATTAGACGCATATTAGGGTGGGCGAAAAATACTTTTTTTTCTAGTATGAAGTTCTAATAGTGATTAAAAGTTGCATTTAGTGGACGATATATACCTGCCAAAATATGAGTTCATTTGTTTAATATTTTCAGCTGCCATCAGGGGGCTAAAGTTAACGCAATTTTGGGTAAAAAGGAAAAAAATGCTTCTATTTTAGGTTTATCAAACTATCATAAAATTTTATCTTAGAATTATCTAATAGTTTTATTAAGATTCTTAAATGATACGAATTCGTTTTGTAAAAATGCCTTTTCATATGCTTAATATCTTCAGCTGCCACAAGAGGGCTGAAGTTAACTTAAAAATGACAATTAAGTATGATTCTGTATTTACTTGAAAAAGGGAACAGTAATAAATTAGGATGTCTCTCCTCCTTTATACTGGCTTGAGACAGTTAAGAAACGTTATTTCGTGCCTTAGCGGAGTTACCACTAGTGTTGAAAAATAATCGAAACTTCACAAACCGGTTTTTAATCGATCTGTTTTTGAAAACCGGTTTTAACCGGTTATGACCGAAAAGTATAGTAATTTTTAAAAGCCACAATTGAAAGGTACTGACTTTAACTCTTAACAAGCATAGCTTATCGCCTATTTTTTGGTCAAAAGAATGCAAAAATTCAGCATCATATGTATGCATATGAATAAGAAAATGACAACTTTGACAGATTTTATTTTAGCCAAAATAATACATTATTCAAACAATTTAGATTTGAAATAATTTTTTAAAATAAAACATCTATACTTAGAAAGAAATAAACTTCTTTTTGTAAAAAAATTATAAAGAATAAAAATAAAATTTATCTCTATTTTGGAAAAAACATTGAAATAAATTTTTTTAATAAAAAAAACTTTACCTAGAAAACAGAAAATTGACTCTTCGTGTAAGAAAAAATATATAAATTAATTTAGATTTTATCCCTATTTTGGAAATGACATCTTAAGAAACAAAGGGCATTAAGGGTCTTATACTGCGAATAGGGCTTTAGTCGACTGACTCTACACTACAGCCTACATGATGAGACAAACTGAAGATCGAGTTGCCCGATAGGCAAAAATTATACTGTAGAGCAGTTGCCAGTTTGTCACAATTTAACTTAATAGGTAATGTATTCGAAGTTATTTTTTGTGCGCTGTAGCGCGCGCGTAGCTGCACGTTCGCGCAAGTTTGAGGCAAATAAAAATCAATTTTTTCAACACTAGTTACCACCCTTTCCCCAACCAACCTCCCTCTAGAAAGGGTTCTTGCTGAAGACTATTTAGTAATTTGCTTTTGTGTCAAATTTTGGCTGTTTTTTCCTTTTTTCCTTGATTCTAATGTAGCACGAATCCAACCGTCTCTGTTTGTAGGTCCGCAGACTGATCCAGCAGCGTCTGTAACGAGCTTGACGCATCTCTCTACGGCTTGTGTATGACATGGAAACTGAAATAATTCTGAATGAAAAGTAGTACCATGTTTGATGCATGATTCAATATCATCAAGAGAAACTCCTTTGGTTATCGGTGGTTCTGCTATCTGAAAATCTTGCCACATAATGAGATCTGTATAGTTTTTGGCATAAAAATTTATTTCTGGCACCTTAAAATACCTGATAACATCTGTTTCTTGAATGCATGCCCTTGCTTTTATGATACGCCTAAATCCCAACTGACGCACATGCTCCCTTTCATCAGCTATCATTGCAATGAGAATGTTTTCTTGATTTGCGTAATATGCATTTCGCTGAATGACTGAGTCATGTACTCTCCTAAGCTCTTCACGGAGATACCGGCTTCTTGCAATCATATGCCACATATGTTTAGCACCATATTGGCATAATAGTTTACGCTTTATCTGAAACCACATTGGTGCGTATACCCTAACAATGAAAGTAGCTAATTCTTGTAAATTGCCTGAAGGATTCTCTGTGCTTGCATATAACCGCAGAGTCCTGTTTGTTGTGGTGAGCCACCTTGAATGTGATATATTGCCTGGACTCTTATGACTAAGACTCTTTGAGAATGTTCCACTTGATATAGCCATGTGAATTTCAAGAAGGTATTTCTGGTCAGTACTTATGTCATCTACATCAACTTCACACATGTCCTCTTGAATTTCAATGGGTTTGAAGTTAACTATGGGAAGCTTTTCACAGTCTGAAAGTGCTCGGCCAATTTCTCCTGAAAATGCTCTTGGTCCAGTAGTGGTACCATCCAAGTGATGAAACAGATGGCGCAATGGAAGTTCATTAAGGTGTAAAAGGCATATCAGCCACTGCAATGGCTTATTAAAGGCTTCTTCCAGTAATCTTATTGTGCCTCCAATACTACCTGTGTTAACCACTGTCGAATCACAGCCAACTGCAACGATGTTCCCTATATCAACATTCCTTTCTTTCAAGCAATTCACTAGCGCTGTGCAAATGTATTTAGCTTTGCCACTGGAAGGTGTCACATGTGCAAAGTACAGAGAGTGTGGTTCAGATATTATGCTGATATGCTCTTCGCGTTTGGTTCTTTGGTGGTTAGAGCCATCACTCTCCTGGACTTGAATCATTGTTTTATCCTTTCTGCCATCAAAGTATAATCCCCGCATGGTTTTTTGGCTCTCCTATCTGTTGTAGTTCCTTTCTCTGTTTTTGTCTTTCACGTCTTAGCTTACTTCTGTCTATAATATTCCCTTTGTCTTCGGGAGTAACAATTTTAAGATCTGCCAATACTGCAGAAGCAATAGCAGCCCCAGCTCTGTCCGACATTTTAAATCTATCACAAGTAATTGCTAATGAAGGCAGTGGCTCACGCATCTGTTGTTCTGATATTACATATTGAGTCGAGGTTGTATCTTCCTCATTATCTTCAGATATCTCTTCTAGTTGTTGAAGTTCATTTGTCTCTGTTTCAATTTGTAAGTTGGACGTATTGGTTATAGCAGCACTAGTTGTTTGTGAGGATTCCAGACGTGCTTTTTCCATTTCCTTTCGATGTTCTCTTGCTTGTAATCGTCTTGTGTGTGCTATGTCAATGCTTCCTATCACCATTATTCTGCGTGTTCGTTGGTCATTTAAAAAATCCTGCTCTTTTGGAGGGACTTTCTTACTCTTTTCACATGAGCATCTCCTAAACTCCTTACATTTGCAGGTGCAGATGTCAAACAAAGTGCATTTTGAAGAGTTTTCAAATTCTTCAAGCTGATTTTTGTACTTAGGCTGATCCTTGCGTGACTCGTATGGCTTTAATAAGAACCTGTATTTATCATGGTACACTCTCATCATCTGTAAAACGCGTGTATGTGAAACTATTGGCAAAGAGGCCTTCTTCCAAATATTTTCTACCTTTTTGGAAACTGCCTCTGCTATTTCAGAAAATGAAGGCTCCTTGTTATTCATCTGCTCCTTCACTAAATGTTTTGTGAACAGGTAATCTTTCATAATGCAGTTATAAGTTGGTAGTTGCATATCACTCATCTCACAAGGTACTTCAAATATGGCACACTTCATATGTTCTCTAGTGAAATGTTTATATTAGTATTTGATGCCATAATATTTTTAGAAAAATTCACAATCACAAAATATCCTGTAACTTCAAAACATTATATCATTAATATATAATATATTTTATAAGTATATATAATATATTATATAAATATATAATATATTATAAAATAAACTAAATTATATAATACATTATAACAAGCATTTTATAATAAAATCAATATTATCTCTATGTAAATCACTTTAAAATAAAGTTTTATAATATCCCGATCATATTAAAAAACTCTCCGATCAACTGAGCGACTAGGCCTACTACCTAAGAAGACAAGTGTTAACACACTGTTCTAATGACTCACAGAAAGAAATTCCTTCACACCAAAACCCTCCCCCACAACCATCCCCAAACCCTCCCCCACAACATTCAGTGTAGTCTCAACATGACTCGGTTACTCTAAATTGTGTTAAATTCAGCTCTCTTGTGGCAGCTGAAGATATTAAGCATATGAAAAGGCATTTTTACAAAACGAATTCCTATCATTTAAGAATCTTAATCAATCTATTAGATAATTCTAAGATAAAATTTTATAATAGTTTGACAAACCTAAAATAGAAGCATTTTTTTCCTTTTTACACAAAATTGTGTTAAATTTAGCCCCCTGGTGGCAGCGGAAACTTTTAAACAAATGAACTCATATTTTGGCAGGCATATTCCGTCCACTAAATGCAACTTTTAATCACTATTAGAACTTCATACTAGAAAAAAAGTATTTTTCGCTCCACCCTAATATATATATATATATATATATATATTATTCATCATTTGATTATTAACATCTTTCACGTAATTCCTAATTGGACTGTTGTTAAAAAAAGAAAATAATCAGTGTTCTTTCATGCATTCCTGTAGCTCCGATATAGGAGGAGATGGGTATGAGAGGAAATCATTCAGATCGTAATAGCAATATCATCTTCTGTAATCTAAATACTTTTTCGTTCGTTGTTGCGATAAAGATACCGATAAAAACAATCTTTATCGAGAAACGATAATGAAACAGTGGTCTCCGTTTCTGTATATTTGCTTTTAAGGCCATATGTGCATGTTAAGTGTTCAGTTAAACCTATAAAACCATCTTTCCGCAATTTATTTTATGGGTATAATATTTTCATAGCCCATTATATATTCATAAAGTCATTTTAAGTTTGGATATTAGGGTCATCAGCACGCATGCACCAACTTTTTTTAAGTATTTTTTATTTTATAAAAGAGAAAAAACAAGTAATATTTTCTAATTTAAATACTTGTATAATGAGTTGTAAACATATTTAGCAAACTATTGAATTTCTAAAGTGCTCTCCTTTAATTTCTCTCCCTCTCTCTCTCTCTCTCTCTCTCTCTCTCTCTCTCTCTCTCTCTCTCTCTCTCTCTCTCTCTTTCAGTTTCGGAACAAGGAGATTGTGCTCTCTCTGTACAATTCCCTGGTTCGGCCGCACCTGGAGTATGCAGTGCAGTTCTGGTCGCCCACTCTCAGGAAAGATATTGAGAGGCTGGAGCGAGTGCAGGCGAGGGCCACAAAGTTAATCCCTTCCGTTAGGCATATGGGCTACAATCGACGCTTACGCGCCCTGAACTTGTTTTCGCTGGAAACTCGGAAGCTGCGCGGCCAACTGAGCGAGGTTTTCAAGCTCTTACGCGGGTTCAACGATGTCGATTTTAGAAGTATGTTTAGTTTAAATGATAACCCAACTCGCAACAATGGTTGGAAGTTGGATTTGAAACGGTTTAGGACTAGTGTGTGTGGGAATTACTTTACGTATAAGATCTGTGACACGTGGAACAGGTTACCTTCAGAAGTTGTGAACAGTTCCTCTGTGGATCACTTCAAGAAAAGGTTAGACCAAATCTTGCACACTATTTGAGGGTGTGGAAAATTTTCCCTGGTACTGTTGCCATTGGTGCCTCCTCGGTATGAGCCGCAAGGCCCTTTGAGGTACTTCTTTTCCTTGTAACTCCTTGTAACTCTCTCTCTCTCTTTCTCTCTTGTTCAGCTGTTCAAAGGAAAGAGTTATTAAAACCAGTTTTATAATGACTTGAAAGAGTAAAATTAGAAAAGCTTTTGTTTCCAACGGATATGAGATAGAGTTGGATTGGCAAAAAGATTCCCATTACAAGTACTACAACCCCTATATTCATCGATTCTAAGCTGCAATTGGCGAGATGTCATGCCAATGTAAGATGATGTACAATCACCAAAAATATATTTGTAAATGATCGATGAATAAAGAGTATCAGGGATACTCCCCTTAAATTTAAAAAAAGGAATCACAGTAATTCTTCTACCAAGAGTAGAGATAAAACTTATTAATCAATTTTGTAATTTTCTTCTTCAATACAATACTCTCAGATCCAGAGGAAGGGAGACTAAAATTAATTCTTCTTCTTTTGAGCTCTACTATGAATATCTTGAACGTATTACCAGACTTGGAATTTAAATACTGTATTGGAAAACCAAAGACTTTCTCAAATATGTTCTACAGGAAGAGACTTGTAGCAAAGTCTACAGGGAGTCTATCCATGTCATTCATGAGGTGTCATACAAAATGATATCTGCAACTTACGCATTACATAATGTACATACATACATACATACAGTATACATGCATAATAACTTTATTTAATAATAATAATTAACCGTATTTATACAAAAATTACACATAATTGTTTACAAATTTTGCTTAATAATTGCACTTTATACACTAATTGTTTACACTTGTTTACGTATTACCATCAACCCATTCCCATTATCCACTTTTTAACATTGGGCAGGGAGGGAATATTCTGCTGGTTTCTGAGATCATAAAGGTCAATTTCGTATGTGCAGTTCATTTTAGAACAGGGGTGTCCAACCCTTTTTCATGAAGGGCCATATTTCAATTACTGACCCACACCGAGGGCCAGTGTGCAAATTTTAGATAAAAAAAAATTTTAATTACATTTTATTGAAATAAAATGTGATATTAGATTTTCTGTATCCTCCAGTCGGGCCTGACACAAATCTTTGGCGGGCCGGACTCTGGCTCAAGCCTGCTTTAGAAGAATTGAAAAATTGAAAACTTCCATAAAAATGCAAGCTAATCCGCAAAAATATAGCGACCAAATATATATATATACACACACACACACACACACTTGATTGAAGGGTTTGTTCTTCAGGAAGCAGTGACGAATGAGAGGACGAGGAGATAAAATATGTTTAGTAACAAACGTCTCGAAGAAATTCAATTTCCATCATCAGTGCTGAAAGTATAAAACAAATGTAAAAAAGTGAATAAATATGATGAAAAAAATTTATACAATATATTTATATAAATATATTATACTAATAATGTGTTTATATATTAAATATTTAAAAATAAAAGGTATATAAAATATAGGAGGGTGAAGCAACATTCAAAATGTACAAAGGTTAGGATGTGACAAATACTAAAAACAATATCTTACCAGGTTATTATCGGGTTGATTATAAGAAAGTTTGAAATGATTCGATGTTGGAACAGCCATGTTAGAATTGTTGGAGAGCCAAATAAAAAGCAGTGACAGCAGATTGCTTTTCCAGTAGTAAGGCAGTAGAATTTATCTGGTTATGTTTAAGTTAAAAACAGAACTATAGTCATTAAGGGTTGGTTTCATACTGAAGATATATAGGGATTTGAGAATGCAGAGGTTCGTTGGTTAGTATGCTAAGTTTATAATTTTGAAGTTGGAGGGAAGCAATGGTTGGCTGTGGAGGTGGCAGCGATCCCATATTGCTGATGTGGATGGTTTATTGCGCTAGACATATTGAAAGTTTTTCATAGAGTCTGGCACATATCTTTAATTTCGAAACTGCCCTCCTTCGGTTTCTATCCTTCTATCTGTGCCTTCATCTCTAATTTCCTTTCTGACCGATCTATAGCTGCAGTTTTAGATGGCCACTGTTCTTCTCCTAAAGCTATTAACAGTGGTCTTCTCAGGATTCACTCCTGTCACCCACTCTCTTCCTTTTATTTATTGATCTTTTGATTCCCACTTCTTGTCCTTTTCACTCCTATGCCGATGATTCCACTCTTCACTTCTCCACCCGCTTCCCAAAGCGTCCTTCACAGCAATCGCCTCATGATTCGCGTGGGACGGCGATGGGACACCTGACCTCTGATCTCTCTGGTATCTCTGACTGAAGCACAGAAAACCTCCTGGCTTTCAATGCCTCAAAAACTCAGTTCCTCCACCTGTCTACTCGTCATAATCTTCCACACGACTATCCCCTTACCTTCAACAACACACAACTCAGTCCTTCCTCTTCTCTTAACATTTTTGGCGTTTCCTTTTCTCGTGATCTTTCCTGGAAAGATCACATATACTCTCTTTCTAAAACAGCTTCTAAGACGATAGGTGTGCTGTATCGGCTCCGCGGTTTCTTCACCCACAATTATTTGCTGTCTCTATGCAGGGGTCTTGTTCGCCCCTGTGTGGAGTATGCTTCTCATGTGTGGGGTGGTTCAACCCACACAACCGTACTTGATCGGGTAGACTCAAAGGCTTTTCGTCTTATCAATTCCCCTCCCTCTTACTAATTGTCTTCAATCTCTCTCTCCTCGTGCAATGTTGCCTCACTCTCTCTTTACCATCGCTATCAATTGGACATTGTTCTTTTGAAATCTCTAACTGCATGCCTCCTCCTTTAAGGAGAGCACGCAATACCAGACTTCTACACTTTCTCATTCCTTTTCTGTCCAACTATCTAATGCAAGGGTTAATCGGTATTTTCAGTCCTTCAGCTACTCAACCAGTCAACTCTGGAACAATCTTCCTCAATTCATCTTTCCTCTTGTCTATGAACTCCCATCTTTGAAACGCAGAGTGTCTAGGCATCTCGAAAACCCGGACCTTGATTTTGGCTCTCTTCTTCTTCTATGGGAGGGGCGCTTTTGCGGTCATTTTCCCTTGGCCCCTCCTTCCTGCATAAAAAAAAAAAATAATCTGGTAAGATACAGTTTTCAGCATTTGTCATACAACCTTACAAAGGTTCCGCGCGATGATTCCTCATTTCGCGAAGGTTAAGCTTGTCGCCCCTCCTCTCGAGTTGGCCTGGTGAAGAAGTGAGTTGGTTTCTTGTGCTCTCCACCTCACATTGGGGATTGTTCTGAGCCAAGCGTCTAATCTTCTTTTGAAGATGTCCACTACAACTCCCTTCGTGTTTCTTAGGTCTTTGGGCAACTGATTAAACAGTTTTGGTCTTCTCACAACAAAACTATTTTCTTTCAGGGTTAAGGATGTTCCCTGTTAATTTGGGAGCACGACATAGTCCACCTTTTCTACTTTCCACCGTTGTTTGGGGAGTTAGAGGGTTCAGAGTAAGATTAGGGACTAGTTTCTCCATTATTTTCCAAGTGTAAATAATGGTGTATCTCTCTCTTCTCCTTTCCAGTGAATATAGGTCTAGTTCGCGTAACCTTTCCCAGTAATTTAGTTCTCTGCACCCCTTGATCTTGGCTGTGAAGCTCCTCTGAATCCCTTCCAGCTGTCTAGTGTCTTCATTTTTATATGGGGATGTTAGGACCGAGCAGTATTCCAATTTGGGTATGATCAGTGTTTTCAGTAGAGAAATCTTTACATTCCTATCCCTTCGTTTAAAGGTTCATAATATCTGCCCCGTTATTCTCTTTGCTCTGTTTACTGCTATCTTAGTTTGTGTTTCAAATTTCGCATCATCTGTCATTACAACCCTTAAATCTTTTGCTCTAGAATTTCTCCGAATTTCCTGTCCATTTGGGGTATAATATTTCATGGATTTTAGGTCTTCTCTTTTTCCGTACCGTAACAGCTGAAATTTATCAGTGTTAAACTTCATATTGTTGTCTTCCGTCCACTTGTAGATTTGGTTCATGTCGGTTTGAAGAAATCCTATATCTTCTGGGTTTCTTATTTTTCTAATGATCTTTGCGTCATCCGCAAAGGATGTTACTGTGCTGTCTCTGGTAACGTCTTCATCTATGTCAGTTAGCATGATTTATGAAGAGTAGTGGAGTTAATACTGTTCCTTGTGATACTGAGCTGAGGACCTCTGATTCTGATGAAGATACTCCTTTTACTGTAATGACTTGCCGCCGCTCACTAAGGAAATTATATATCCATTTCCCTACTTCTCCTGTTATTCCCATATATTTCAGTTTATCTATTATGATTCCATGGTCACACTTGTCGAACGCTTTGGAAAAGTCTGTGTATAGTACATCATAGTTTTCATTACTTTCATGTGCATCAATAATGTTGTTGTAGTGTTCGATTAGTTGTGACAGGCATAATCTGCCTGACCGAAACCCATGTTGGTTATCATTGAATTTTTTCTGAGATTCCTAAAAGTCATAGATTTTCTGTCTTACTATTCTTTTAAATATTTTAGTGAGATGAGATGTAAGCGACACTGGCCTATAGTTTTTGGCCTCGGATCGATCTACTCTTTTATATTTGGACTATGTTCGCGCTCTTCAGGATGCCCGGTATTCCTTCCATGGCTAGTGATCGTCTCCATATCCAATATAGGGGCTCAGCGATTGCATTCTTGCAGTTTTTGATCAGTGTGGCATTCCATTTTTCCGGTCCTGCCGCTGAGTGTGTTTTTAGTTTCCCTATGGCTTGTTTCTATCGCATATCAATTTGTCAGTTTTGGGGATACTGAAAAATGATTCGTACTGAGCTCCTAATATTTCAGATATTTCTGTTAGATCATCACATAAAGCACTGTTCTCGTTTTTTAAAGATCCGATAGTCGCATGGTTTTTCGACTTTCTTTTCGTGAAATTATAGAACTACTTTGAGTTAGCCTTTATCACTTCTATAGCGTCATCTTCTTTTTCTGTATGCTTCTCAATTATTTCCTGTATGACATCATCGATACCACTGGGCAACAAAAAAATTTTTTTTCGTGTCTCAAGAATGAAAATACCTTATTCTTATAGTATTTTCTGTGCTGAATCCAAATAAGTTTGTAAAATTTCTCTATCAGGTCTGGTGTTTGTGTGACATGCAATTTAATTTTTAAAAACCCATATAGTTACATACTTATTAAAATATGATCGAAAAGACATACCTGTAGTTTAAAAAGTAGCTTGTTTTGATTTTCTGCTGTGCTTTGCCTCAGACATGTCTCTCTTAAGAGTCCAGCAATAGTCAGCCAGCATACTGTGGCTCCATTTGCCTTGGTAACGGTTTTCCATGGCAGAAATATCCTGATGAAAACGCTCACCATGTTCGTCGCTTACCGCACCCAGGTTTCCCGGAAGAAAGTCCAAGTGAGAGTCCAAGAAATGAACCTTTAATGACATATTGCACCCCATTGCTTGGTAAGACTTAAGAAGATCTCCTACTATTTCAGGATAGTTTTCGGCCTTGTGATTTCCCAAAAAATTTGTGCAGACACTTTTGAAACTCTGCCACGCAGCTTTCTCAACTTCATTCAACTCTCCTTCAAATCTCTCATCTCTTAACAATTCTCTGATCTGAGGGCCTACAAAAATACCTTCTTTAATCTTGGCATCACTGATCCGGGGAAACTTATTTCTTAAGTATGTGAATCCTGTTTGCGCTTTATCCATCGCTTTAACAAAGTTTTTCATAAGTCCAAGCTTGATATGCAAAGGAGGAAGGTACACTTTCTCAGGGTCAACAAGTGAACTATTCACAACATTTTTCTTGCCTGGAACAAGCGAGGTGCGTTTTGGCCAATCCTTCTTAACGTAGTGGTTTTGCTTGTCCCTACTGTCCCACTCACATAAAAAACAACAGTACTTGGTGTAACCTAGCTGCAACCCTAGCAAAAGTGCAATGACCTTCAGATCTCCACAGATATTCCACTTATATTTCTGATACTGAAACTTTTCTAAAAGCAACTTCATGTTGTCGTATGACTCTTTCATGTTTGCAGCATGTGCAATAGGTACAGAAGGAAATTTATTTCCGTTGTGAAGAAGGACTGCTTTCAAGCTGACTTTTGAGGAGTCAATGAACAATCGCCACTCATCCACGTTATGTTCATGACCAAGAGCCCCCATGACTGAATTAACATCTTTACAAAACACAAGTCCATCTTCATGGGAGAACCATTCTTTGAATTCATCATGGCGGCTGCGGAAAAACAAACTTTAGTGTCACGTTGCAGTAGATTCCAACCCTTTAATCTTGAACCTAAAAGTTCAGCCTGCTTCTTAGATAATTTCAAATCACGAACTAGGTCATTTAGATCTCCTTGTGACAGTAAATGTGGTTCATTGGAGGAACAGGTAGCCTGGAATGTTGGATCAGAAATGTCTTCATCTTTTTCCTCGTGATATGCTACAGCTACGTTTGATTCCTCATCACTTAAACTTACATGTTCAGGAGGATTTGGTACTGGAAGTTGAGCACTGTTGGGAACTGGTCTCATTGCAGACGGTAGATTAGGGTATTTCATAAGGCTCTTTGTTTTTGAAGTGATCCCCTTTGTATTTACCAGGCAGAAATAGCAGTCTGTTGTGTGATCTTTGGGTTCCCTCCAAATCATTGGAATAGCAAATGGCATGTGACGTGAACCGTTTAGCCATCCTGTAAGTAGTCTTACACATGTCACACAACAAATGTGAGGGGCCCAACTCTTGTCCTGATCGCCTACTTTACATCCGAAATAAAGTTCATAGCATTTTTTTACTAATGGTGTAAAGTTACGTTTCTGGGATTTTAAAGTTAGATCACCACATACATAACAAAAGGAATTAGGATGATTCAGACAGTTCCGCGGCATTACAAACATCTATATGAATACAACACTGGTGTAAAATTAACAAGAAGCAACAGACACTAGCTGTTAACACTGTGACATTTACAAGCAGACTGACTTGGAGCTGCTCTACACACAGAAACTAGGCTCATGTCTGAACAGGTACAAACATGTTTCAACCTGCACAGTCTGCTGCTCCGACCAAATTTATCCTGCCAGCATTATCAGAACTTTCTCCCCAAAGGAATAAATTGTACTAATTTTACAGAAAAATTAATACGACATATATATTAATATTAATATATTTTATTATAGTTATATTAATTAATATAATATATTATTATATTTATTATTTTTATAATGTTTTATATTATAATATTGTTATATACTTAATTATATATAATATGTTATTATTTTTTTATCCGGTGATCATGCTAAATGAAGAAAAAATGAACATAGCGTCACAAGTAAACTAAGCCTGATAGAAAAAATCTGATTTCATATTTAGATTCAGCATGAAAAAGTACACTTAGAACACCCATCAAAACCCTTGTGACAAAATTGTTGTTGACCAGTGTACTTTGCAGTTTATCATTTAATATTTTTCTGATGTTATCCTTACAGTTACTTAATTTTGCAGTCACTCTTTTCTCTTTCGGAACAGTGCCCTCTTTTGTCTCTCGAACTTGCTTCTCTTCCCTCTTTGTTGTATTTTTAGGACATGTTTTTCCACAATTTCTAACGTTTTCTCCTCTAAAGTCATTAGCATCTCCTCCGTTGTCTTGGACTCGAAAATGGTTTACCAATCTATTACTTCCATGCTGGATGTAACGTCTTCCCAGTTTATAGCTTTGGAGTGAAAATTAAAAATTTCGAATTCGCTTCTTTCTGTTGTGCGTGTTCTTTCTTTTCCTGTTACCTTTATATTAGTTGTTATTTCAATGATGTTGTGGTCCGATATCATAGTTGGGGATATTTCTACATTATCAATTAGGTTGCTGTTGTTTATGAATACCAAATCTAGGCAGTTGTTTTTTCTTCTGTTTTCTGTTATTTCTTGCGTTAACATAAATTCATCAGCTAGAGCTAGTAGAATTTTTACCTGCTGCTGGTCTTCTCGTGTGCCCCCCTTGTCCAGAAAAATATTTGGGGTTGGAGAGTGTAGATCTTTTATGTAGTTTCTTACCTCTGTAATGGAATCTGAAAATTTTGAGGTTGCCGTGTTTCGGGGTCTGTACATTACAACTAGTACCATATTCAATTTTTCAACTTTTGCTTCTACACATTCTACGTAGTTGTTTAAGGTACTTATAATCATTTCTGCCATATGCCTTTCACGTGTGTAAATAGCTTATCCTCCTTTACGTCTCACTGTTCTGTCGGCTCGGAGGATGTTATAGTTGCCAATTTGTATTTCTTTTTCGTCAACAGAGGACTCACAATTTTCACAGTTCGCCTGGCAGTCCTTTAGATGAGTTTCCGTGAGGCATGTAAAGTCTGCTCCGGCTTCTTGCATGAGTCCTTTCAAGTATAAAACTTTGTTCGGGGAATGATTTGATTTAAGGCCCTGAATGTTGGCTAGAATTGTTTTTATTTTTTCTCTATCGTTTTCGCATACAGGTCGTTTCGATTCGTTTTCCAATGGGGTGCCGGTTTCTTTGCCTTGTGGTCCTCCGAGAATTTATCTCTTTTTATCTTTGTCGGTACCTGTTGTTCCGATAACGCATGAAGTGTCTTTGTGCGTGCCTTCTGTCCGGCTCTCGATATTTGTCAGCTGATTTTGTAATTGCTGGATAGTATTTAGCAGCTGAATTGTGTTGGCTGCGTCTAAAAAATTGGCACTCTTCTTTGATGTTCGTTTTTCCCGTTCATCCGTTGCGTTCCTTTGAGGGTGGTGGTGGTAACGGCATTTTTTTCCGTAGTTGCAACTCCCATATCTTGCATAGGTGTTGCAGCCCGTAAGATGGTGGAACCTGAATTTCTTATCAAATTTGCAGTATCCACTTGTGTAATACTTGTTGCATAATGTGGGATGTACATTAGGGTGTATCATGCTCAATGAAGAGCGAATTTCAAGATTGGCAGTATGTATTCCTATGTAAATTTAAATTTTAGGAGGGATTTGTTTTCTTGAAATTTTGCTAAAAATCACGTTTGTGTTCAAATTTCCACTTTTTCGTTTTCTGGTTATGTACAGAACAGCTGTGCAGGACATACACTGTAGTACAAATGTAACAGACCGGTTTCTTACCAAATAAGACCATTGTAACAGCTGTTATAGGTTACTAGAGTTTCACTGTGATAATTTTCTATGTTTCAGATACAAAGCTTGGTGAAGATTGTGTAGCCACACCATGGTTAAGCAAGGACGAAAGACCAGAAAAAGTTCTGGTTCAAAGCTGAGTGATCTGGTGGGTCCAGGCAAGTAGTTATTTCCCACAGAAGTTCCAACCAGGAGAACTGTGTTTCAGAGAGGAATCCTCCTCCAGGAAGAGAAGCTGCTCTTCTGGATGATATGAAGAGAGCTCAGTACCCTCTGCAAGATTTGGCTAAGGACTTGGTATCACTGGTATTGGCACAGTGGCGCAAAAGCAATGCCAAGTTCACTCCTCCTGTGATCATTCACGAGAGATCCATTGCCAGGAAGATTCTTGTCAGATGGAATGAAATGATGACCTAGTGAATGGCAGGGTGAAGGCTGCAAAGAGAGAGAAGAGAATATCTGAACTTGATATATTGTTTGACATAACAACCTGCAGATATGATATCACTCTCTGTGGAACTGAAGCATCTAGCTGCTCTGGCTGTGCTGCTAGAGTTCATGTCAACTGTGACTGTCCTCTGCCTCAGAAGATTCCAAAGCTAGAGCTAGAGTGGCTCCATTACCAGAGGATCAAAACTTCAGAAGTTTCTGGCTTCCGGATGGCATCTGTTGATGTGAAGGAAACAGTAAAGCAGGTGAAGGCTGCTAAGAGGAAGGAGGAAGAAGAGAAGGCAGCTGAGAAGAGAAACAGAAAAGAGGAAGAAGAAAAGGAGCTACTGCTTAGAGCTGATGATGGTGATGATGATGAAGATGAGGTACTTTCTTGCAAGAATCTCCAGGCAGAGCAGTTCCTACTGCTGACACAGATTTTTCCAGTACTGCACCAGGCACAAGCTCCAGTGTCAACATGGCAAAGTCTCCACCTCTGCCAGGAGGAACTACATGGATATCTCAAGCACTGCTGCGGCTGCAGTCAGGTTCAAGGTGGCAAACACTCCTGCAGCACCCATTGCAAATGGCTTCTTGCAAGATCTCATCAAAGCTGGCCGTCTGTCTGCTGATAAGGCATATGTAGCTGTTGACAGGATGAAGATGTGGAGGGGCAAGGAGTCTGTAATAGTGCCTCGGTGGAGGCCCTAGAGAAAAGGACAGAGGGAGAGGAGATCAAGGGAATTTTCTTTGATGGAAAACAAGATAAGAAGACAAAGATCATGAGGTACACTGAAGAAACTGGCCGCTTCCATCCTGATATTACAACTGAAGAGCACTATAGTGTTATCTGGGAACGTGAGGGGAAGTAGCTCTTCCATTGTACACTAAAAGAATCTGAAGGAAATGAGAAACCTGCAATGAAGCTAGCTCAGGTTCTGTTTGAGTGGATTAGTGCTCATGGTGCTAAAGATACTATTGTGGTCCTTGGTGGTGACTCCAGCATTCCACCAACACAAACACAGGACCTGATGGAGGAGCCATCACTCACTTGGAGAGACTGCTAGGTCACAAATGTCACTGGCTGATATGCCAGTTGCATATTAATGAACTCAGCCTCAGGCATATGATCATCAAGCTTGATGGTCCCTACACGCACAAGTCTGGGTTTAGTGGCCCAATAGGAAAACTTTTGGAGAAGATCAATGACATGCCTGTCAACTTTAGCTTCAAGGCTCTGCCAGGAGAAGATATAATTGAACTGCCAGAAGACATTGTACAGAACCTTAGCACTGAGCAGAAGAACTGCTACCTACTGATCAACGCTCTCAAGACAGGAGATTTCACCAAGGAAGTTGCTGGTCTGAAGTGTGACTCACTGAATCAGTCACGCTGGCTGACTACAGGTGAGGCAGCATGGTCTGAAGGAGGAAGTGTTGAAGAAGCTGGAGGTGCTGTTGAAGTTCTGCCTGGACTTCTACTTCAAGATGTATGATATTTTGAGATCAAGGTGAAGCACCACATGAGGTATGGACCTCACCATATTGTGACCGCTCTGGGACTGCTGAGAAGCCAGACCTCTGAAGTCAGGAACATAATCACTCATGTGATAGTTCGTGGAGCATATCATGCTCACAGTGAGAACCTCATTACATCTCCTGTGCAGTGAGGATGAGGAGGAGAGGGTATGGTTGGTTGAGACGATCAAGAAGATCAGAGACATGAGTCTGAGAACTCATAGAAACCCTAAACTGAATTTTGATGGCACTTCTCCAATTACTCTGATTAATTGGGATAAGGAGAAACTGTATGAGCCACTCTTCACTTGTAAGATGTCAAGAGGAGAAGGTGAGGAGCTTCTCAGGTCTCCACTTGAAGTTGAGAACTTCTCAGTTCACACTCAAAGCTGTGAAAGAGCAGTCCAGGAAGTTTCAGCTGCAGCTCATGCAGTGTATGGGCAAAACGAGAAGAGATGGTTTTGTTCATGCTAGGCCCGATCACAGAGAATTGGTGCCAGTTTTTAAGTCAAAGCAAGACATTATGAACGTGTTTTAGATCTCTACAAGACCTACTAGACAAATCAAGATGCTTTCAGAAGAAAAAATCTCAAAACATTCAGTTGACCAGCATATTATTACAAGCTTGGGGTGGAGGAGGGACTTATACAAATATTAAAGAAGAATTGCAATTGCATAAAAAAGGTTGAACGTCACAGCAGCTTGCGGAAAGGTGGGGGCAGCTGCCATCACACTCAGTGATGCCGAAAAGAAAATAAATAAAAATTGATGGAGGCGTTTCTAAAAAAACGAAAATGCAAGACCAAGAAAGAAGAACAAAAAGATTCTGCCTGATGAAGAGAACAGCCGCGAAATGTGGTGTATAGGAGATTAAAAATCATACAATTCCTTAGTTTTGTGCCATTTTGGGTGATTTTGGTTATTTTAGGAGTTTGAACCACTTTGGCTGATCTTAAATGTGTCCAAGCCTGCCCCTAGAAATGCTTAGGGGTGTATGTGAACAATATGGAACATATGGAGGTCATTTGAGGCTACCAAGTCTTTGAAATTGGCCAAAAATCCCATTTTTCGACAAAAAAGTGCAATTTTGAACACTTAAATACGATTTTTCGCAAAAGTTGCAAAAGACGAACCCCTCTTAAAATTCAATTTTACATAGGAATACATACTGCTAATCTTGAATGTCCAAGTTTTTCAATATTCGACCTGAGCATGGTACATCGGAGTGTACACAAAGTCGATGCATTGCCCATCCCGATATCTGCAGTTCCCTTTCGCGTAGTATTTACATACGATATTTTCTACGCTTCTACTACTTGTTTTTTTATTTTCAAAGTTCTTAATTTTGGCATTATCATTATTTTTCTTTGGCTGTTTATTTTCTAGGTTTTAAATTATTATCATTTCGCTCGTTGGACAGTTTGACTACTTCGCTACTTTTACTTATTTCTTTTCGTTCATCTATGTCTTCCTTCCGTATTATATTGTTTATATTGTTATTCGTTACTTAAATTGTTGTTCGTTATTATCCTAACCTCATATTCTAACCTTTGTACATTTTGACTGTTGTTTAACCCTCCTATGTTTTATATTCCTTTTATTTTTAAATACTTAAGATATAAATACATTATTAATATCATATGTTTACATAAATATATTGTATAAATTTTTTCATCATATTTATTCACTTTTTTACATTTGTTTTATGCTTTCAGCACTGATGATGGAAATCGAATTTTTCCGAAACGTTTGGTAATAAAATATACCATCTCGTCCTTATTCGTCACTGCTTCCTTAAGAACAAACCCTTCAATCAAGTATATATATATATTAGTAGTGGACCGGATATCCGCATAATTTTTAACATCCGCATCCGCACTTCTGACTGCGGATGTTATGCGGATATTACCTCTAATAAATTATGCAATTTACAATTAAATTAGCTTATAAAGTAGCTTATAAGGCGCAGTCATGCACATTTCATGTAAAGTATTAATTATTAATGAACAAACAAATATATAAACCTCAAAATATAAATACCTGGTAACACAGAAAATTGAATGAAACTTGTTTCATTCAATTTTCTGTTGCTGAAACTCTTGAGAAAGTTATTATTTTTATCATAATGAAAATATTAATATTAATTTTAATTCTTAGGCATTGCCTGCCATAATAGTAATATCACTAAATTTGAAAAATTATGTCATATATTCATAATTCTATATTATATTGATAGATTAACTAAATATCCGCATCCGCGGATATTGAAATTAAAAATCCGCATCCGCATCCGCAGATGTTGAAAAACTGACATCCGGTCCACCACTAATATATATATATATATAGTATATTTATTTGGTCGCTAAAAAGAACCAGAACCAGAACCTCGCTCAGTTATTGTCTCTATACCGGTGTCTTTTCCACCCCTGTATGGAGTACGCTTCTCATGTGTGGGGTGGCTCAACCCACACAGCCGGACTTGACCGGTTGGAATCAAAGGCATTTCGTCTCACCAATTTTCCGCCTCTTACTAACTCTCTTCATTCCCTCTCTCTTCTCCGCAATGTTGCCTCACTCTTTACAATCGCTATTATAACCGACACTGTTCTTCTGAACTCTCTAACTGCATGCCTCCTCCTTTAAGGAGCGTAAGCAGCACTGGACTTTCAACATATTCTCATTCCTTTTCTGTCCAATTCTCTAACGCAAGGGTTAATTGATATTTTCACTCTTTCAACCAGTCAACTCTGGAACAATCTTCCTGAATCCATCTTTTCCCCCGTCTATGACCTCCAACCTTTGAAACGCAGAGTGTCCAGGCATCTCGAAATCCCTGGACCTTGATTTTGGCTCTCTTCTTCTTCTATGAGAAGGCGTTTTTGCGCCATTCACGCTTGGCCCCTCCTTCCTGCTTAAAAAAAAAGAAATATTTACCTTTTAAGACAAGAAGACGGGCCGAAACGGACAAGATAGGTGCTCGCTTAACTCAAGGTTTTTTTTATAACAGCGTAGAGGGATAATGTTTGGGACTGGAAAAATTGGTTGCTTGAGGCAGTTCCTCGTTTACCTAAAGTGGTCGCCCGACCAGGTTATATATATATATATATATATATATATATATGTGTGTGTGTGTATGTGTGTGTGTGTGTGTGTGTGTGTGTGTGTGTTACCTTTACTTCCACTCAATGAATATATATATATATATATATATATATATATAATCATGCGGGTTGCTTCTACAGAGCTTCAATTTAATATTTAGGAGAAATCCAATGACAAGGAGAAATGTAAATGCCATGAAAAGTCTTCTTTAATGCAACGTTTCGAGCAATACGCTCATCTTCAGGCTGTTTAATAACAATGTGAAATTAAAATCAATATTGAATGAAAAACAAAACAGAAAATTTCTATAACCTATTCATGAAGACAAATTTTAAAGACTGAGAAAAGAGGGTTAAATTCTAAGTTATACAGATTTACATATAAAAATTAAGAAGCTATTTTTAAATACATATAGTAAATGTGAAATTAATACACTGGAAAAATTAACAATAGTACACTGGAATAATGAAACTAACTACCTTACACTGCAGTTTCCGAGGCTAACTGAATTGAGCCGAGGCAATACGGGAAAACAAAAGATGGCGAGGGCGATTGGGGAAGGGGGGATTATAAGGAATTGGGGAAGGAGGAGGGATCATAGCAAATTGGGGGGACGGCGGATGAGTCAACATTTAGACGCGGGACAATGTTTTGATGAAAAGCGATTCCAAAATTCTTAGTGAGTTGGGACAAGTATTACAACCAAGAATTTTAAAATTGTCTAAAGTGACATCAATTTTACATTCTATGCTGTGTTCGCGAATCCTCGAAACCTCTTTAGTTTTTAAAATTTTACCTGTTCGGCCACTTATTCCCATATGCGAATAAAATCTAGCCCTGAGAGAGCGAACACTGGGGAACAAATTTCAAATTTTTGTCTATTGAATTAGATTTGACAGTTAGTTCTAGGTAATTTGGGTGCGCTGAGCACGAATTTTTACTCGGTTTTGCTCTATCAGGTCCTGATTTTGCTCAACACCCCTCCTCTTTCGTCGTATTCATAAAAAGGTTTTTTTCTCAATACTCGCTGTCTTTTTGCAGTTACACATTATGCAACTAGGTTTTTATCTAGGTATTTGTACCTATTGTTATGGTATTGTTGTATTATGTATATTTTTATATGTAACACCCTAAAAATATTTTTAATTTTGTCATTTTTAACCCATTTTAATATTAGTAAATTAAGCTAAAAATATCATAGAATTCTAAAATTTTCTCGAGCGTTCCTGTTCTCTGTAGAGTATTCTAGAGGGACAACTGAACTATATAAAAGCGACTCGTTTCCAGAGTTAATCAGTCAATTCAGTCAGTCAGTCAGTCAGTTGAGTTAGTTAATTAAGTTTGGGCATTAACATAATTTTGAATTGGCATATGATTTAGTGAGTAATTTTTTGTCATCGTGATTTAATATAGTTGATTTAATTAGACGTAATTTATATTGTACCTACTCATCCGTGTTTCTAGTTTAATTTCATAGATTGTAAGTACCTATTTCATAATAAGTACCTATTTAAACTAATTTTTGTGTTTATATTTCAGATTTTCTTAAATTTATATGAATTAAGGGCTTTAAATACCTTTACAAATTGGCAGAACAATCAAGCAATATGTCATCAAGCACTAGAAAGTTCAAATGCAAAAACAACCCTGATTCCTTCTGTTATATATGTGGAAATTTTACACTTCCACATCAACGAGCAAATATAACTGACTTCGTAAAAAGAGCTTACTTAGCTTATTTTGGCATAAAACTGGGGGACCAAGATAAATCGTGGGCTCCACATAAAGCCTGCACTATATGCATTGAAAGACTGCGACATTGGACGAAGGGTTCGGATTCAAAAATACCTTTTGGAGTTCCGATGGTAAGTTTATGATTTCATAAAACTACGTAATTTAATCACTAGTATACTGTAACTTACCTAAATGTAATTGTAACTTAGGTACATAAACAAAAATTTACAGAAAATGTTTATAAGAATCTCAAATATTGCATAAGGTTGAAACACATAGAAATGTTAAATGTTTGGGTGATAACTTTTGATAAAATTCATAAAAACAAGTCTCTCGTCGCTTTTGTTAACGCTTTACAATTTTTTTTCCATATCAGGTGTGGCGAGAGCCTACTAACCACGAGACCGATTGCTACCTTTGCTTTGTCAAGACTCCGGGCTTCACTAAGAAAAATAAACATTGTATCGAGTACCCAAATTTCGACACCGCGATACGACCTGTGCTACATTCAAATGAGATCCCCATTCCAAAATTTAAGGGTCTGCCAACTCAAGAATTAGTTGAAGATGTTCCTGAAAATATTGTTATGCACTTTGAGGAGTCAGACACCGATTTTGACCCCAGCGTATTTGAAAGTCAAAACGATCCGCAAAAGTTTAACCAGGCCGAGTTGAATGATCTTGTAAGGGATCTAAATTTGCCAAAAAAGGCTGCGGAAATTTTAGCTTCAAGACTTAAAGAGAAAAACTTGCTTACTTCAAACACATACATTTCATTTTACAGAAAAAGAGAAGAAGAACTTGTTAAATATTTTAGAACAGAGGATAGTTTAGTATATTGCTGCGACATAGTTGGTTTGTTAAAGAAGATGGGGGTTGAATCTTACGATGCAAATGATTGGCGCTTGTTTTTAGACAGTTCGAAAAGAAGTCTTAAGTGTGTGTTGTTGCATAATGGCAATCTATACGACTCGATACCGATTGGGCACTCAACAAAATTAAAAGAAAAGTATGAACATATAGAAAAGGTTTTAAATCTTATCAAATATAGGGAGCACGAGTGGATCATATGTGTTGACTTAAAAATGGTTAATTTTCTGCTAGGACAACAAGGAGGGTATACTAAATATCCCTGCTTCCTTTGCTTATGGGACAGCAGAGCCAAGGAAGAACATTATTTCAAACAAATCTGGCCAGCACGAACATCACTTACTGTCGGAGAAAAAAACGTAATTAATCCACCTTTAGTGAGCAGAGATAAAATCATATTTCCTCCTCTGCATATAAAACTAGGCCTCATTAAACAATATGTAAAAGCTTTAGATACGAACGGCGAGTGTTTCAAATACATAACTTCAAAATTTCCAAGTTTAAGTTATGAAAAAATCAAGGCGGGAATTTTCGACGGTCCACAAATAAGAACAATGATTAAAGACAGCAATTTTCCTAATGTCATGAATGAACGCGAAAAAAATGGCTGGTTCTCATTCGTGGACTTGATAGAAAACTTTTTAGGCAATTATAGGGCAGATAACTACGAAGAAATCGTAAAAAAACTTTTAAGGGACTACAAAGAGTTAGGTTGCAATATGAGCATAAAAATGCATTTTTTGAATAGCCATCTTGACCAATTTCCAAGTAATTTAGGTGATGTAAGTGACGAACAAGGGGAGAGATTCCACCAAGATATCAAAATTATGGAGGAACGGTACCAAGGCCGCTGGGATTCCCACATGATGGCTGATTACTGCTGGTGCTTGAAAAGAGACCTGCCATCAACAAGCAAATACGCTAGAAAGTCTTACAAAAGAAAATTTTTGCCACAGTGAAAGCTTCATATCTGTTTGTTTTTTTATTTTAAGTCATTTCTATCGTTATAATGTAATTTTACTGTAGTTTGAACTGCTTGTATTCATGAAACTTGAAAAAAAAATTTAACACATGACAATTTTTTAGTCCTAATTTGAAAAATCTGAAAAATGGCACATAGGCTGTCGACAAGAATCAGGACCTGATAGAGCCAAACCGAGTTGAAATTCGTATTCAGCGCACCCAAATTACCTAGAATCAAGTGTCAGATATCATTCAATAAAATACGTGTTGCCCAGTGTAATTATTGATCAATTAGCCCTGAACTGTACATCAAATGAGTTTCAGTAAAAGTAGTAACATATATATATATATATATACATATATATATATATATATATCGGTTACGTAGTGGCCGATGTCGTAACACCGCTTCTCGGAGTTCAGCGAAGTTAAGCGACATTGGGTCTGGGTAGTAGTTGGATGGGAGAACGTCCTCTGCGCTCAGATTATGTAGCGACCCGAGGTTCGGATCCCACGTATAGCTGTAGGTCCCCTCCGTCATATGACCTTAGATGTTGCGAAGGAGGTTAAATAACCCCAATTAAAAAAATATATATATATATATTTATTTATTTATTGAACAGTTTGCCCTGAAGTTCATATCAAATTCAGTTTTCTCTGTCTCACCAATGGCCAACAATTTTGTGAATGGGATTTGCATTTTCTATCTCTCATTTCAAAGAGCCCTTCAAGTCAATATTTGTAAGAACATTTATCAATAAAATTAACCTTTATGGATAGACTCCCTTTAGGCTTTGTTTATAGCTCGAGCAAATTTCATGCGAATGATTAACAAAAGTACGTACATATCAAATTACGTTTGTGTTTTAAAGGTGCAAATGAGTCAAATTTAATCCCAATCCTGTAAATGTAGGTTTGCGATACACTGAAGTAGCAAACCTATTATTAAGAACATAAATTTTAGCATCTAAGAAGGACAGCGACCTCTGTAGAACTTGAATATTTGAGAAAAACTTTAATGGTTAATGAGTTTCCGATAAGACAATAAATTGCACCAGTTGAAAATATTTTAATTCTAAATTCAGTAATAAGTGAAAATATTTCATAGTACAGCTCAAAAAAAGATAATTTGTACGATGGATTGTATTAAAGAGTAAAATTAGAAAATTGATCTATAATTTTTATCCACAAATCCAAATTAATTTTATCATTGCACTTCAAATATATTTGGGTTGATGGTACATCATCGTATATTGGCATGTCATCTCGCCAATTGCAGCTTAGAATCGATGACTGTAGGGGTCGTAGTGCCCCTTTTAGGAATCTATTTGCCAATTCACTTTTGTCTAATATCTGTTCCCATGCCTTCGAAAATAATCACTCAATAAAATCAGATGATGTTTTCATAATTCCGAAGATCAGTAAATTTGCTCTCCAATCCCCCAATTTCCTGTGAAGATCATGAGAAAAGAAAACACGAACAATGTTAAGAGAAGAAGGATTGAGTTGTGTATTGTTGAAGATAAGAGGAGAGTCGTATGGAAGAGTGTGACGAGTAGACAGACATATGAAGGAACGGGACATTGAGGCATTGAAAGCCATAAGGTTTTCTCTGCCCCAATCTGAGACAATAGAAAGATCATAGGTCAGGTACGCCATAAACATCTCATACGAAGCTTAGAGTAAATGTTTAGAGGGACGCTTTGTGAAGCGGATGGAGAAGTTAAGGTTGGAATCATCGGCATAGGAGTGGATAGGACAGGAACTGCGACTTAAGAGATCATTGGTAAATAAAAGGAAGAAGTGGACGACAGGACAGAGCCCTGAGAGAAGAACAGTGGCCATCTACAACTGCAGCTATATAGATCGTTCAGGAATAAAATGAAGGCACAGATGAAAGGATAGACACTAAAAGGGGCAGTTTAAAAATTAAGTATTTGTGCCAGAGTCTATCAAAGGTTATATATATACACACACACACACACACACACAGATCTACAGAAGCTAAGCTAACAAAGACCCTAAGATCCACTCTAAGGTTAGCCCGAGAGAAGGAAGAAAGTAAGGGGTTAAAAGAAGAGAATATGGGGTTAAGTAAGTAGCAAAACCTATCACTCGTGGGTTAAAATTCATTCAGAAAACGAGAAAGAAGGACACCATCATCATCCGCAGGCCATTGACGACAAGTCGGAAAAATAGTCGAAGAAAATACTTCCAGCTGTTACAGACCGGTCCTCCACTCCATAGGGAGGTAGAGGATGCAGCCCACTCTGCCAGCAAGGGGTGAAAGATGAAAAGAAGTAAAATAAGAACGCAATTCTTAACTCAAACACTATCATACCATGCAAACTACAAACATGCAAAGAAAAGAGTTCAGACATGCAAATAAGGAGAGAGGAAAAAAAGTATAGCAAAAAGTGGGTTAGTTTACGTTATGAGCTACATCTAAGTTCGTGTTAGTCTAATTTTTTTTTTCTGGCATGTCAAAGGCTGGCATTAGTCGTCAACAGACTCATCCCGGATCACCACCCCCAGAGCTCCTGTTACTATTTGTTTTATTATTATATTAAACAACGTTAATATTTTAAAAATGCCTGTCTAAACGGTTCTTAAACATACTAACGCTGGGAGAGTTCACGACGGGCGCAAGAAGATTATTCCATTTATCAATTACTTTAAATGTAAAAACGTTTTAGTGATGTTAGTAATGAAACGTCTGCCACGCAACTTAAATCCGTTGTTACGAGTATTGCTATTATTGAAATTGAACAGTTTATCAACATTTACGTTGTCGATTTTATTAACGATTTTGAAAACTTCAATAACCTCCCCCTTAATCTCCTAGTTTTGAGTAAATGCAAATCTAACTCTCTAATCCTACATTCATAAGGCTTGTTGTGCAATGAGAATTAGTTTCGTAGCGCGACGCTGAACCCTTTCCAACCTATCAATATCCTCACGCAAATACGGGCACCAAAACTGAACAGTATATTCTAAATGAGGCCTGACTAGAGACTTGTAAAGGGGCAATAAATATTCTTCGATTTAAATTCGAAATTATGCGCTATGAAGCCTAACATCCTATTAGCTTTTGCACAAGACTCCAGGCACTGGTTCCTAACTTTTAAATCCGTAGATACGCGTACCTATTATTAATTATAACATTGTTTGTTTCTGGAATAGTATTTACTATTTACTAATAGATCAAGTGTACGCCCTTGGTGGGAGGGGGAGGGGGGGATAACCTACAAGTACCAGTATCTCTAAATTACGTTTAGCATTCCTAACTGATCTTTTAACCTGACGTCGAAGCTCGATATATCTATTAACGTTAGCTACCGTGCCACTGCGCTTATTAAGTCAATACGCTCTGTTACGCTTGTTTATGAACTCGCCTATTTCCCTAGTCCACCACTTGGGCCTAGCATTTGATGCTATCTCACGCTTCCCTCTCATAAACAAAAGACTCAACACAAACATGCACAATAACACCAAAAGATGGCTGAGCAACGATCTTTCAGGAAGATACTCACATGTCACATTTAATAGCAAGTCATCCAAAAACAAGTTTTTTCCGAACGGGGTCCGTCAAGGCTCTGTTCTCTCACCAACACTCTTCAACTTATACATGCATGACATTCCAACACCCATAGATAACAAGCTTACCTTATCATCATATGCAGATGACATCACTCTAACATCCACCCACAACAACATCGACACCGCTACAAATAACCTACAAACATACATAAACAGTATATAAGACTGGCTCACACACAATAGACTCAAAGTAGCGTCCACAAAATCAACCATCACCTTGCTTACAAGCAACACAAAAGAACACCAGGTAATTCCACAGCTTACACTAAACAACATCAACATTCCACACACTCACAGGACCAAAATACTTGGGGTCACATACAACACATCATTATCTTTTGCAAACCACATTCAAGACATTAAAAACAAATGTACGTCAAGACTTAACACGCTTAGGGTACTAACAGGCACAAACTTTGGACACCAGCAGGAAATAACATCACTCATATACAAACAATATATTCGCTCAGTTATGGACTATGCTAGCCCATGCTGGGCACCCATTATCTCAAAGACACACATAAACACCTTACAGACAATACAAAACAACGCACTTCGTATCATTACAGGATTCACTCAAACAACACCAATAGAACACCTGCACACAGAAACAAAAATACTGAAAGCTAGGGAACATTTAGACATGAGGGGAACACAATTCATGGCAGCAGCGACAACTAACCCACAACACCCATGCCACTACATGTACAATCATGCACCAACACCTCGCACCATTAAGGTAACACCAGAGAGACATTATAACCAAATACTCCATTCCATACCACGCCGAACAGACATCACACAGTACAGAAAACACATACACACACACCTAACCCACAAAGCACTGACACGACTCGGTCCGAATGCGGTCCTAGGTGCGAAGCCGCCACCCATTAAGAGGTCAGAGATCAGCCTGAGCAGATCGGATCGAGTTAACTTAGCACGATTCCGATGTGGACATCACCCCAACTTACGGACATATAAACACAGACTAGACAACTCCATAGACGACACCTGCCACCTGTGCCAGGACACACCACAAACAATTGAACACATTATGACAGACTGTACCGCTCTAGCACAACAACGAACACAACACAACATCACTAGTGCGCTGAACCTCTGGTACACTCCGGAGAGGGCGATCGGTTACCTGCGTGCCGCCGGCTTACTCGATCAAGGTGAGCTGATCGGCTAAATAACAACAACAACCATGATTTCTAGCGCGCTTGGACGTACGAGGAATAAACTCCCTTTCGATATTCAAGAAACTATCTTTAAACGCCTCCCAATGCAAATTTGCGTCATTACCTATAAATAAGTTATCTCAGTCCACTACTCTAATCCTATCTGCAAAACTATCGAAATTGGCAATACGAAAATCAGGGACTTCTATTACGTTACTATCCTTGTTGTTTTCTATCAATAGTTTAAACCTAATAATTTGATGATCACTACATCCTAAACTCTCGCCTACTTCTAAACCTTCAGTAGTATAGCCGCAAAATGCTTGAGTGTAAGTTGCAATTCAATATTACGTAATGTTGCATGAGTGCCAACCTCGAACCCCCATTGTTGCAAGAGTGCCAACCCCACCCCCTTTGTTGCAAGAGTGCCAACCCCCATCCCCCTTTGTTGCTAACCCCAAAATGGGGCTGCAAGGGGTATGCAAGCTGAAGTTATCTCCCAAGCTGATCCCCCCCAAAGGGGAGCGCTAACCTTTGTTGCCAACCCCAAAGGGGCAGAGAGAAAGAGAGAGAAGAAGGTAGAAACCCAGAGGTGGGAACCCAGAGGAAAGGTGTTCACTCGGCTGATTGCCGAGCTCGTATTGGGGTTCTCCAGCCACCCGCCGGTCCTTATAGGGCACCAAACAGCCAGTTGGCTTAAGCAGCCAGTGGGGTGGGCTGCCAGATAACGCTATGTGTTTAATTAATTCTCATATAGTATTCATCCATTTGGCTGCTGAGTTGCCAAATAACGCCATGTGTTTCATTAATTCTCATATAGTATTCAGCCATTTGGCTGCTGAGTTGCCAGATAACGCCATGTGTTTAATTAATTCTCATAGAGTATTCAGCCATTTGGTTGCTGAGTTACCAGATAACACCATGTATTCTATTTAAAGCATATATTCCAGTTGGTTTCGAAGGCCGATTTGGCAAATAGCAATTAATTATTTTTTCTATTTTAGAAACAAATGATATAAACGTGTTCAAGGAATAAATAAAACACCATTACAACGTTCTGTTTATTAAGTAATGTTTATACAATAGGGTGTACATAAGATCAAATAATAGAACGGAAAATATATAATCATACAAAGCATAGTATGAAGAAAATATTAGAAAATATATTATATATTAAATATATATATATATATATATATATATATATATATATATATATATACATATATATATACACACATAATCATACAAAGCACAGTATTAGCAAAATATTTAAAAAAATATAGTTATATTATCAAAAGTTATATTATCAAATATTAGTACCGGAAAAATATAGTTATATTAATTATATATAATTGTTCAAAACATAGTATTAGTAAAATATTAGTACAGGAAAATATATATTTATATTAATTATATAAAATTGTACAAAACATACTATTAGCAAAATATTACAGGAAATATATATATATATATATATATTGTCTTTACGTTCTACGGTGCAAAACGCTAAATTCAACGGTGATTGATGCTATATCCACATCGGCATTACTCTGCACGATGTGGTAAAATCGTCCAAGCATCACTTCACCGCTTAACTGATACTGCGGTTTATATTCGATATAAATATCTTTCATAACATTCAACACTATTTTTGTACCCACTTTACACTCGGCAGGCAAGTTGTCTTTAAGCGCAGCTAGACACATTCAAAAGCACGCACAAAAACGTCATTGTGGGGCGTTACATTGAACACAATTTTATAATCATGCCTTTCCAATCGGGTTTTTTTCTTAATGTCCCGAACTTTTCAATCTTGAACTCTTCTTCACTCGACAAAGCGGCAATTGAAATATTCTTCCAAGTCGTAACGACACCTATCCACTATATAGAGGTACAGTTCTTCAGGGTGAACAGTGTATGCGAGCTCAGCCCTGTACCTCTCAAGCGTTTTGTACCAAAGCTCAGGATATTTCGAAGAATCTAAGCCTTTTAAATACGCATCCAGATCTAGACCGTTCTCACCCTGTTCATTCCTACATTCAACAAATCCGTCGAGCAGAGCGAAGTAGGCGTATTCAAGCACTGTGTCAAAATAAATCATGTCTGTAACACGCGCGTCTAATATAGGCTTCAGCTTACGGAATCCGACGATCTCAAACATTCTGTCGAGGATGAAACGGTTTCGTGTAGGAACAAGAACGTCATTATCTGCTGTGTTCTTCAACATCAGTCGTATATCAATACATGGTTGATTGTTATTTACACTCAATGTACAAACAATGGTATATGAGGAGGCGTCACTAATCACATCTCTTATTGTATCCACGTCAGTTGGTATTTTATAACGGTCCTCAGCCCACTTCTCAACTACCACGAAGATTTTATGCATCTCCTCAAGATTTAAATAATTAACGTTGCGTTTGCTCGCAGGCCTACAGTTCGTTTCAAGCACACAGTTAATGGTGCCGGTTTCCCGCCTGAACACACGCAACGACTTCGTCACGGAGACGTCGTACGAGGCGTTGAGAATGCTTCTCAAAAGGAGTTCCATCGTATTCACACAGCTCGAGATGACACGTCCACTCGGCGCAAGCTCTGAGAAGGCTAAGAGCCACAGGAGGCAGGCAGGTAGGCAGGATCCGGTCGAAGGGCGGGTGATTCACCATGATGAAACGTGAATGGTTTTGTTTTAACTCGTATGATCCGTGAGGAGTGAATCGCACCATAATCTAATGAAACGTCTGCGGCGCTGATCCAACATGAATTGTTGTATCCCATTATTTTGGGCAGGTGTCTTGAGAAGTTTTCCGGTACAAGAATTAATTTCGGTTTTAGTGTTTTATCACTACCACTTCCCTGAGTACGCACCAGACAGTTTCCCTCAGGGTAAATTTCACGAGCTAAACACATTTTATAATGTTTTGTCTCTCCTAAAAATCTTTACACTGCGCGGCGCTGTTAGAGAGAAACATATGTTCATATTTAAGCTTTTTATTTAACAGGCGATACTCATCTCTAAAATCTGTTAAAAACTCGCATAACCCTTTAGCCACAACCTCAATACAAGTCTTATCATGATATATATATTAATGAGTGGTAAAAATACTTAAGATTGTCCATGATAACAAGATTCACATTTTCAATCGTAGGGTATGAGTAATCGACATGGTGTAGCATGATATAATATCGTTTATCACACCACTCATCCACAAGACTCACTACCCATAACTGCTGTTTATCTTCTGAGCGTGCCGCTTCTTCTACCACGCGGTGCACGTGTGCCTTTATAAAGCTTGGTTCTATAACATACTTCAGTACATCGTCTGTACTGCGAAATCCTACAATCCCCTCGCCAGAATATCCGTAGAGTATTTGAATAGCCCGACCATTCACACGATTCAATGCAGCCTTAAAAGATGCAAAGGAGGCGGGGATAGGGAGTTTTTCAGTATCCACTGCATCTATGCACTTTGCTGAATACCACTTCATAAATGTTGAACACGCGATATTAAAGGTGGCCATTTCCTTCTATGCGAAAGAATACACGTCTGAGCTCAAAGCTATACAGAGGTCAACTGAGTACGGAAGGGTAGAGGTCTGCTGAAGTAGCGGCATGATTCACGTCGCCGGTCTTACAGTGGGCGCGGCTTAACTTTTACTGTACATGCGCACACACGCAAAGTGAAACGCAAGTTGAAACACGATTTATTTAATAAACGAAATAATCAGGATGTACAAATATTTACAAATACATGTAATAAATAAGTTAGCAATAGACAAAGATTGTGGTATCCAAAGGGCACGGTGTCATAGGTGCCAGGCACTTGGTAACGTTTCCTATAGGTGTTACGGCACACCTTTGTAACCCTAAGTTCCTTCACGCCCCGCAGCTTCTGCGCCCGAAAATTGTGGGTGCCTACAGTCAGTTGGGGCGGTCGATCACCCTCATCATCTTCCAAGCACACTAACTCCTTCAGCGAATCAAAGTTGACGACCCGCCGATTCGCTTGGTTAAGCGTGATGCCCTTTGCCTTCACGATATATTTCATATCCTCAGCCACCCTCACCCGTAACTCATAAATTTTAGGTCCTGTTGAGACAAAAGAGTCGGCGTATGCGATATCTCCATACTCATCCTTGAACTCATCAGTGAGCTCGCCGAAGAACTTCCCAATAGCGGGCATGTATTCACCACTCCTCACTGTGAATATCACGCTATCTGTATCGGCATACAATACTCTCCGCCTAAGAGAATGCAATAAACCCCAAAGTTTGATGCGGGCGTAGGCTGTTGTGAAGCTGGCTACAGGAATGTTTGTAACCCGTGATGTATCTGTGGCCAATTCAGTGTTGTTATACTTTATTATGTAAGTATTACCTACATTCACTATAGCTTTGCGCCAAATGAACATTACCTTTACCGGTATTCTGCGCAAACTTTCCCCAAAGGCAGTTTAGGTACAATTTTGCACTAAAGCGCTTGCCAGGATCCTTTGCAATTTGAGCACGATCAAGTTGTATACCTTCATGGTCGCGGTAACGTTGAATATAGGCAGACTTTTCATCTTCGGTATCAACTCCTCGCGGATACCCTGATGCCTCGACCTTATCCTTCAAAAATGCGTTTATATACGGTGTGAAAAAGTTGGGTAGCTTCTGAAACCTCCACACCTCATGTATCTTCAGTATTCTATACCCGTGGTGTACGGCTAGGGCCAGCTCAGGACTTGTATATACGCCTCTTATCTTACGCTGGTGGGGTATTTGGTCACAATCACCGTTATTCTCTCCCGCGTACTTCACGCACAGAGGAAACATGAGCTTGTGGTCGATAACGACGGGCAAGATCGGCATCCATAAATCGTTAGGGGGAAGCACGTCTACGAAAGAGAGCCCAAAGTAGCAATCATTCAAATTTCTTGAAAACTCGGCGATGGAGGGTAGACTAGGCCCTACCAGTTTCTCAGGCGCGCCCAAGGGGTACGGGTTGTTCTTCATCACGTAGGGGTATAAAGAACAGAAATCGTAGTAGTGAAGCTTCAAACCCTCCGTAGGTGGAAAGTATAGCTTGAAAGGATTTGTACGCCCACCGAACAAGCTATCACCGCATTTGAGAGGTTCCAGTACCATTGAACGCTTGATCGTGTTTATTTCCTCACGGTACACCCCGTCTGTCTCCATCCGTGCATCATATTCATGCTCCCACAAGAATTTGTGAGTCAACTGGGAGCCAATAAGTTGATCGCGGGTGCGGGTCCACGCAAGACAGTCGGCAGGAGATCTACCGTGGATATCTCCGGCGATTCCACACTCAGGACGAGGGCATCCATGCCACCAGCAACCGTTAAAGGAGTACACAGTCTTCTCGCCAGTGACACTGTTTTCACTTAGCCTATCAACCCAAAAAACATGCCCATTAATCTTTATGGGTACTTCACCCGTGTTGCGGGCGTGCTTTATGTATACACCTGTCTGTTGTTGTAGGTGTATGAGCCAGTAAATAGCCTTGTGGCCATAACTGCGGGGGTTGTTTCTGTGAATAATGACTAAGGTGGCTTTAAGCATGAAGTTATTCTTGAACACCGTAAAACATAATGACGCGATGGTGGTTGCGACTTGCAGCGGATCGTATTTGAAACGGACTATGTACATCCTTCTGAAGGCCTGGAAACACACTCTAAGCACGCGCACATCATTCACGCTATAACGCTCACATTCATGAGCTATATTATAAGGATGACGTTCATTAAAACTGCTGTAGTATCGATCAAAGTCTTCACGTTCATGTGCGCTCATACAATCATAGTTAAAGTAATGTTTGGGTGGAGGTAGGCCTACATAGTTTAAAGTCTCGCTATTGAGGAATGTGTAAGGGAAGTATCCTTTTGAAACTTCAGCTGCTACCCCCATCACCTTGGGTAGCTTTGCTAATTTACAAGATGTGAATAATAAAGTATCTTTAAATTGTACATTACCTCTTATTTGCATCTGTATTAATTTCTTGCCTCTTTTCAATGGGTCACCTGTAAATATCTCAGAGGACTCGTGCTCAAGCAGTTCCTTATAAAGGAACTGTGTGTCGAACTTTGCCCCGTTATGGGCGAGAATATACACAGTCATTTTTTTAAACTTGTCGGCTAACTTGACAATATAGGACACAAATAGTTTCACAGGACTATCGTGGACGTTCTTTTTAAAAACGTTTCTCCGTTTACCACATTTGTGGCACTCATTACACTCGATCTCCATACACTCATCACAGATAGTTTGGCTCACAAGTAAATGTGGAATGACCTCTTTGGTTTCAACGTTCGTGTGTTTCTATATCGTAGTATACAGTTATACAAGGCTTGTTTTTAGGCTTGGTGTCTTTCATATAACATACATGCTTTACTCCATCCGCCTTATATTCCTCCTGGCATGTGGGACAGTGAATGTCATCACTTAGGGCAGTCAAAAGTTGACCGAAAAAATTAAGAAAGTTGACCTTACGAATTGAAAAAATTGACTTATAAAGTTGCCTTTACTTTCAGTAATAAAAACGATACTTTAATTACTTATTCTTGCTCTTCCACATCAGTGTATGACAGTTCGTGCATTAACATTTCCAAGAAGAACATCGCACCTGATTAAATATGTTTTCTTGGGAACATCAATAGATCCAGCAAGTATGTTCAAATATTTTGAGCCCCTTACTTCACTTTCATCAACAATTAGGAAAACTAATTTACCCTCTAGCAAATGTTTTATTCTACTTAACTCGCTTTCTGCCTGTTTCATTGCTATTGATCTGCAAGTTGACACGCAAGGCACTGCTACACCTAATTCAGAGAACAATTGTTTCACATGAGGGTTGCTCAACTTATGAAGAGGTATGTTGGCTGACAGAAATGTAGTCCCAAGTTTTTCCGAAAAATCTGAAGACTTGTACTTTAAAAGGGTTTGCGTCTTTTCATTTCCCACATTTTGGTCTATACCACGCTGGTGCTTTTGGGTAGAGCGATGTTTATCCACAAAAAAGGATTTGTCATTCTTGACCACAACACAACAAATCTGACAGTATAGCTCATTTTTTCCTGAACAAATTAATTCATTAGGATATTTTGCAATTATAGCGCGCACTTTAGCAATACAGTAGAACTAACTGCAACTTTTGGCATTTTAAGTATCTGAAATCAAAAGAAATCGAAATCAGTAAAATCACAAATCAGAAAAAATCACAAATCAAAAATGGTAACCAGTAACACAACACAACCACATCCAAAACCAGAACGGACATAACTGAATAAGACAAATACGAGCAGCGAAGTTGCCAGTTAACCAAAAAGATGCCAATTTTTAGTTATTTTAATTATTTATTCCAAAAAATTGACTTTATTTACCTCATTGCTATTTTTTGACCTAACAGGTAAAAGTTGACTTTTGGTTGACCTATTAACTTTGGTAATATACCACCTACAGGTGTTTTTATTGCATTTTCAGTCGTTTCAGCGAAAAGTGCCCCAAAGGAAACAATTTGACTTTATTGACTTTTGACCGCCCTAGTCATCACATTTATGCCTAAATTTTCCCCAATTATCCATGGTGTGAAACATACCACATTCACAGATTCTCATTTTCCTGCACGTGCCAACTGATTTATGGAGCTGAAAACAGTTATTATTGAAAAATGTGCGTCTACACACGTTACAATCCCGCTTCTTAGCTTGAACTACATGGCTTTCACATTTGGAACTTTTACACTGTTCACATACCATGTGGAAATCTTTACAATGTTTCACTATATCATCTGCAAACTCGAGACACCCCTTACACAAGTCATGATGTCGCCCATATTTTCGACTTTTATCATAACTTGTGTAAAGGCACCTTATACGGATGGGGAGATACGTTGTACCTGAGTCCTAAAACAAGTAGGGGCCTTGTACGATCTCTCACATTGCTTTTAAAAACATACACAGTACTACGACGATCATCCAGTCCAAATACAACTATACGAGCATTCATTTCCTCTTCTACCCTTCTCAGCTCTTCAGGACCATATTACAGTCAAACTCAAGTTCACAGTCTGCTGCTAGTTTACGGGCACGCTCCACGACCGTTGGCAACCAAATTTTTGTGGCCTGTTTACTTAGTACAGTAAACATGCGAGCCAAAACTACTGCTATAAAGCCGCAACCACGATCGACGTTTATATGCCGTCTAAAAATAGCCTGAGAATTGAAGTTATGAATGTATGGTGTGGCACTATGGCCAGCAACACAGAATACACGGTCAATATTTATCGTGAAGTTGTCCATATTGAAAGCTATACTACTTTGGGCGGCCTGCATTATACGCCGTAATATATACTCTACATCTTCAGCAGCTAAACGTCTAAATGGTATGACTACCCAAAAATCATCTACACAGCCATCGTCTGACCCAAATCCGAAGGGCAACCTCGTCCTGACTGCACGCTCGTCGCGGTTCTGAAGGGCAAACTCTACAATACGCTGTACAACGCGTCGTAGGCCGTGTTCAATACCGTTGCTATACAAGGATCTAGGGTCGACCCTGACTCTATACCGGTTTCTGTCAAAGCTGGGGTAGGGGTTGCGGTGCGCACCAACTCGAACGTTATAGCATCCTCAACAGAACAGGGAGCTGCCGTGGAAGATGAACAAGGGTCTATATTGGCTGATGTGGGATTGCGTAAGACGTTGAGGGTTGGGGACTCTATTATTGCAAACTCAACAGAACAGGGGACAGCTGTGGAGGATGAACAAGGGGGTATATTGGCTGAAGAAGCTGATGTGGGGTTGGGTGTGTAAGACGCTGAGGGTTGGGGGTCTATTATTGCAGACTCAACAAAACGGGGGGCAGCTGTGGATGATGAACAATGGGGTATATTGTCTGAAGAAGCTGATGTGGGGATGGATGCGTAAGACGTAGAGGGTTGGGGCTCTACTAATGGTGGTCTAACAACCGGCGCGTATCTCACGCGCTTTATACCTGATGTGGAGACCTCTTCATTATGTCTCCGCTTTGAACGTGCTACACGTGTCGCTGGTGAGGGTTCATCGGCGGGAATGGGCATTGTAGATGCACGGTGAATGGGTTCATCCGTGATGTCGATGATGGGGGGCTGTACAACGTCGTCATTCACCGTTCTGTGGAAGAAGAAAACAAAATATAAGGAGCAGAACTCGCTATTTGTAATATTCTGTAAATGACCCACTTAGGGGTGTGACGTGTTAGAAATGGAAGCTGTAGAAAAATTCAGATTCACGAGCCCATCCACATGTAATTTATCTGTGTTTATGCTTAATATCATTAAAGAAAAGGGGGAAATGTTCTCAAAATTTGTGATAAAGTTATATGGTGCTATTCGACATACCAAACAGTGTTCAACAAGTACCAAGATGCTGTTTTGTTCTACAAGGGGGTCTATGACGTTAATTCGAAGGGAAATGAACATTCATTCATCGTAATTGACGACCTCATGTTGGCGATGGATAAAACGTTTGCCGAGACATTTACAGTATTCTCCCATCACCTTAACATAAGCGTGTTCTTCATCAATCAGAATCTATTTTTCAAAAATAGATACATGCGCGATGTATCGTTAAATACGCAATATCTAGTCTTATTCGCGCAACGTAGAGATGTGTCACAAATTGGGATAATAGCCAGTCAAATGTTCCCGAGTCAGCGTAAGGAGTTTTTGGAGGTTTATAAAGAGGTCACAAAACAACGTTATGGATATTTGCTTTGTGACCTTCACCTGCGAAACACGTTTAGGGTGAATATATTTCCAAACGAGCCTGAAATCGTGTATATTCCAGAATGACGAATAGGCTAAAGAAATACCGTAAATTAATAAAAATCTATCAACGACTGCCTCGAGCGTTGCAGCAGATGTTTGTTAAAAATATCGACTCTGACTTTTCAAAATGCATCTGCGAAATCTGTCTCAATGTTATAAAATGTAATGTTCCAATGAAATCCTGTCAGAAGGTTCGCTTACGTCGTTACAAGAACATAATACAGACGCTCGCCCATAAAAGTCAGACTGTGGGTAAGAAAAAGCGTATTATTGTCCAAAGAGATGGGTCATTCCTCCCCATCTTATTTTCAATTTTGGGGCCTTTACTGACTAGATTAATATAATGAAGCAGGTGGTTGTGATCCCGCACGAGGTGTATGCTTCATTACAACGGACCCAGACCCGGCTCTAAAAGTAGGCTTAAAGGAATGGAGAGTGAGCTACTATCCCTATTAAACAGCGAAAAGGCGCCTGATGAGAAAAGGGTTTTGTATCAAGAGGCTTTGCAGAAATTTCTTCATGAGTACGAAGATTAGAAGCATCCTACAGAGCTCACCGTGAGGCACAGCTCGAGTAGCGCAGAGCATAGTGACACAGAGCCTAAGCAACCAAAGAGTAGCGGAACACAGCACATCGAGCATGTGCTAAAAAGCAGCCTCCCTCATACATTGAAGAATAAAGGGTTAAGTCTTTATAATCTATTGAGTGAGGACCCCATCATACAGTGGGCCGACACAGGCGAGGTCATTGTTGATGGGACAAGGGTACAAGGGTCCAATATCGTTGATATTGTTCATGATCTGGTGAGAAAGTGGGATAGGCCATCACCAACAGGGTGGAGACATATTAAAGCAAGACAACAGCAAATAAATGTCCCCAAAACATTGATAGGTAATCTGAATAGGTTAAAAGACTTGGAACATGCATCGCACGTGTCACAGTTGAGTACACCTTCGCCCACAACAGCCGCCGTACCTCTGAAGAGAAGAAAGAAGAGAGTAGAAGGCCAACCTTATCCACGTGCCTCTAAAATACGCAAATGGCTAACGTATTAAGTCAGCACTATTATGACATTTATAGACCTGCATCCTGTGGTGGCGTTAATAGACTGTACAGAGGTACTTATGGTATAAGGAAAAAAGATGTTGAGAGATTTTTGCGTTCCCAGGATGCTTATACACTTCATAAACCGGTGAGAAAAAGGTTTAAAACAGCCAAGACAACAGCCGCATCGATTGACTCTATTTGGCAGGTAGATTTAACAGACATGCAAAGATATTCGGTGTACAACGACGGCTGCCGCTACATCCTGTTCATAGTAGATGTATTCTCTAGATACTTTTGGCTAATACCCCTGAAAAATAAATCGCCCGAAACAGTTGCCAAAGCGGCCAAAACGATGATGTTGAAAGAAAACCGGATTCTGGCTATTTTTGTACGGATATGGGAAAAGAATTTATAGGGCGAGCTTTTCAGAACATGCTGTCAGAGATTAACATCAGCTATTACACCTCCAATTCTATACATAAGGCTTCTTTAGCTGATAGAGTTCAACGTACCATAAAGGAGCGCATGTACTGGTATTTTACACATAAAAACACGTACAGATATATAAACGTTCTCGATTCATTGGCTTCATCCTGCAACCGATCACACCATCGTACGATCCGTACAACGCCTAACGATGTTTTAGAAAGAGGCAATCGTCCGAGAAAAGATGGAGTACCACCACCACCACCACAATCTGCGCGTTTCAAAATCAATGACTATATAAGGCTGTCACGTTCGGGAAATAAATTCGCGAAGGGTTTTGAGCAAGGATGGACACGCGAGATTTTTAAAGTTAGAGCCATGATTCCTAAAAGCGAGATAATGATGTATTACGTTGAAGATTTGAATGGAGAAGAGATCTCGGGAGGTTTTTACCGCGAGGAATTTCAGAAAGTTGCATTTAATTTAGGAACAAATGTGTTTAAAATTGAGAAAATTTTAGGAAGCAAAGGTACAGGAAAGAGAAAAATGTACCTGGTGAAGTGGCTAGGTTACCCAGAAAGTTTCAGTACCTATATAAACGCTGACGCAGTAATGAAGCTTAATTAGTATGCAGCATGACACCCAACCATTTCTACGTCACACTCCCGTCCTCCTCATCCCTGTCTGTACACTCTAACAACACAGTAGCTAACTTTGTAACAGAACTCCATGGGCCCATTGAACTGGGTTGTGATTCGTATGAGGTGGGGATATGTGAAATTCAGCTGGACACCGTCTTTTTAAATATTGATTATAAAGATTCCGTATTTACGGTTCTTAGAGACACTGATGAGTGTGAAAAGGCTGGGTTAACTCGGGATGCTACTAAGCATATCGCCCGGACTAAGGTTGCACAGTTTTTCAGTACAACAGTGACACTAGGGCCGGGGCGTTAGGTACGGCTGAGGATGTTGTGAGAGATTTAAACATAAGTTTTTAAAACTCAAATCTTACGAATGACTTATTATACGAAATCGTAAACAGAGGAAACCATACACATACACTAGTCCTAAAATCAAAAGTTAACAGAAATCTTAAAGACGGAAGAGTGTTCAAAATTATAACCGAGGGGCGTTCTCGAGCAACCTTCCAAAGAGACACCTTTCACGAGTCACCACATGACTTATCCATCTTAATGTATCACTTGAGGATGGAGAAGCTGGATGTAAGTTCTCAGCCTCAAGACATGTGCTATATTTACAGCAATATAGCGGAACACCAGTTTCTTGGGGATACCCAGGCACGACTACTGCGCGTAGCGCACATTCCCAACCATAGAGGAAGGAGCTTGAGTATTACATATGACATACCCCATTATGTGAATGTCGCAACTAACCTAATAACTAATATCTCAATATATATAAGAACGATTGAGGGTAAAAATTTCCCATTCGGTGACGGGAGCTTAACAGTGAAGCTACACTTTCGACGCACTGAGTTATAATGGCCAGAAAGCCTTTCACGGTATACGAGGGGTGAGATACCAGCGTGGTAGTGGACTTGGATCCATTTTTTCATCCATACTACGCACCGCTGTCCCACTGTTGAAGAGGGGGGCCAGATACCTAGGAAGGAAGGCGTTACAAACAGGTTTTAACGCGGCAGAGGAAATGCTCGCGGGAACTAAACCTAAAGAAGCTCTAAAAAAACATTTAAAACGTACACGGGATGAAATCATCAAAGATGCGAGGAGGAAAATGCGTGGCGGAGGAAAGAAGAGAACTGATAGGAAGAAGAAGGAGGTGCCAACGCGTGTCGTAAAGAAGAAGAGAGCTGTTAGGAAGAATGGGGTGCCACCACGTGGTGTAAAGAAGAGAACTGTTAGGAAGAAGGGGTCACGTGGCATTAAACGTAAAAGGGTGCCAAAAAAGAAGTGCTCTAAGCGTATGAAACCTATGGCCGATCATTTTTTTAACTGATATAAACTGAGGACGCTACTCTCACGAATCATAGATTGATTAATACTCGTCGAGGGAGGCGGCACTGTTTATAGCTCACCATGGCCCGTTTCATTCATCCTTGTAGTTCACAATGCTGTAAATCGGAGCTATCCCTCTTTGAGATGCCTCCAACTCAAGTTTCTATTGAGCACAGTGACTTTATTACAATTAACCCTTTAAACACAATTAGTTCACCCAGTGCCCCTATAGAATTCGTGATACCCAGCTCAGGCCCTTAATTTTTTGATCCGAGTTGTATGCACATGTATACTAAACTTCGCATAGCTCATTCTGACGGAACGGATTGCGATGATAATTATGTTTCATACCCCGAAACAAACTTTCTGCACACCATATTCAGCCAGTGTGACGTATATTTAAATCAGACTAACATCTCGCAGGCACGGGATACTATCACCTACTAGCATATCTGGAAAATGTCCTCAACTTTTCAAAAGAAGCGAAGGACACCTTTTTATCGGCCGAGGGGTATTACCACACTAAAGATGAGGGTAGTATAAAGGATAAATTTAAAAATTAAAAAAAAAAGATATGCGAGTGTTTTGGGCACCTGCATACAGACTTTACGTTCCAGGAGAAGTTGCTTATGAACGGAGTGGATATGAAATTGAAGCTCACCCGCACGAGCCCTGAGATCTGAATAAATCTGGGAGCTGGCCAAGAAGAAGGCGCGAAACCTGTTGTGATACACATCACGGAAGCATATTTGCGCATACGCCGAGTGAAATTAAGCTCCCCGAAGCAAATAGAAATTGAGAAAGACCTCATACATACTACAGTAAAATATCCCATTAACAGGGTACAGCTCA